>JAAXYX010000891.1:0-29055 GCA_036851915.1 Ptenothrix huangshanensis
AATCCCGCCAATATTTGAATGTATTGCGTAAGTAAATATTGATTCATTGATTTATTACTTTATAACCATTTTTTTTATTTTTTAGGGATCATAATGATTTTCATCGATAATATTTTTGTTTTCTAGAATAATTACATGTGAATATCTTTATGCCATTTACATACATATCTACCTACCATACTCCACATTAGATTGGAATTCTTACTCTACAGTCTACCATAATTTTTTTCGTCGTTTATCTTCCAGCGCTTTGAGGAATAAATTAACATTTTTCTCTTTTTTTCTCTGCTTTTCTTTTCAGAATTTTCATATTTTGGTACAAATGTCAATGTCAATGTCAATGTTGATAATAATAAATTATTAATTACTACTACCTATTCATATTTGTCATAATAGTAATTAGTAATGGATATTTGCAATAATTGCTCATTATCATTATCTTTATTTTTGTTCACTCACGCGTTCACGTTCTTACTTGCATTAACATTAACCTTGAGGTTAAAAATACATACAAGTAAATTTTTTGTATTTTCATAAAACCTTCTTTTTGTTCCACTCTAATTGTAATTAATTCTAGCTTGTGTATGTATAATAAACACACTTTTAGACTATCCTACAAACATATGTAATAATTAAAAGGGTGAGTTACGCAATGAATTAATTTTCGCAATCATAAAGTTATGTAATTCTAATCTAAATTCTAAACAAGGAAACCACACGTCACACTTACAAGCCTGTAGATCCCAAGATAGATTTTAGTCGAAATAACTTTTTTTTTACTCATAGTCAGAGCTATTTATAATTAATCGATTAATTTATTGTAGTCTATAATTACTTCTATCATAATTACTGGAGTTGTACACAATTTTCTTCTGCATTTACATATGTAATTATTTTAGTAACTACTTGTAATTGTAATTAGACACTGTATAGAATTAATTATCTGTATCGGAATCTGAATCGCTTTGAATGTTTTTCCTTTTTTCATTTTTTCTCGTTTCGAAAATAAATAATGGGTTGTTGGTGTAATTTTAATTAATGTGTACCTACATACATTTCTGGCTCTATTTAATTTTCAATTCAAGTGAATATTTCCTACTCTTTTCTTTGCTAGACCACGAGACACGAGACCAATGACAAATGACATGCAAATGCAATGACATAAAACAAGACTAAACATTATGTACCTACATACAGACAGACAGAGGACGAAGACCAAGACATTATTGACAAAGGCCAAAAAGACTTTTGTTTTTTTTTTTTTTTACATTTTTTCTCGATTTTATAAAAAATTGTAAAGTAATTATGCATTCCCACATTTACTTTCATTACAATTTTATGAATAATTAGTTTTTATTTTTTAATTTTATGTAAATTATGTACATATATAGTGCTACGTAAAATTAACTATTTTTTTTTAAATTTTCAATCCTCTCTCGCGGAGCTCAGCTTGGCTCATTCATGACTTTACTCTATGTTTGCTCATTATAACTTTATTATTGTATTGTATTGTATTGTATTGTATTGTATTGTAAGTGTAAGTGTAAGCTTTAACTGAACACTTATAATTATCATCGTTATTATGTAATTACAGTTACTATTAAACGTGCTTATAATTTTTTATTAAAACGATCCGTTTTTGCGTTTACTTTTAATTATATACCTTTCGTTCTCGATCAGATACCCTCAACTAATAATTAATAAAGTCAATAGACGGCTACGATTCACGATTTATGGATTAAGTTAGGATGGTGCTGTTGCGGTTGGGTTTGCGTTTGCGATTGCGATTGCGGTTACGGTTACGGTTACGGTTACGGTTATGGTTACGGTAAGAGTAACGGTACGGTAAGGTTGACGGTTTGCAGCGAGCAATTGTATATCGTTATCAATATTATATTATTTTCGAATTTTTGCTATCTAGCGGATTTAAGTATGGTTTGTTTCAAGTAAGGATAAGTTGAATATTTGTAGAATATTTTTATTCATTTCGAGTAGTTTTTTTAGTAGCAGTTTCTCTCTATGCATTCTCTATATACTGTACACAATAATTACAATTTTCTCTTCTTCTCTCTCACCATCCCAAGGAATTTTTCCCGCCAGTTCTAGCCTAACTCAATAATAATTGAGTAGAATAAAACTATCTAACCTAAGCATTAGACTGCAGTCTGCAGGTAAAGTAAACTGAACCCTTGCCTTTCCTCGTTTAAATTGAAAGGTGTTGCATAAGGGAATTGCTTAACAAACGAATATACAGAATTGGAAAGGAAATAAAAAAAATTGTAAATGCTATATATGCTATAATAATTACTGAGTATCTATTACCCTTAGTAATTAGTAATAATTACTAAATAATTACATAGAGCGGGATGAATTGAGTAGTCAAATTAACACATAATGCTAGTGATCTAAGTTAAAATTAGATTGAATGGAAAATGGAACCAAAATAAAATTAAGTTGAAAAGTGACTGCGAAAAAATAGGAAATAAAATCACGCGAATTTTAAATTAAGCAAAAAAGAAGTAAAGGCGTAAATAGTGTAGTGTAATCATGTAGAGTAAATTAAGTAAGTAAGAGCGGTAATACTAGTTTTGTTTTATTTTAAATAGTTTAGATTTTTTTAATGAATAAATAATGTAATATAATTAATATAATATAATATAATATATTTATAATATATGGTGTATATAGATGTATTGTATTATTATGTATGTACGTATATAGAATTATCTGTAATTATGTACTTGCTTTCCTACGTAACTATAGACTTTAATCTTAAACATTATATTCATTATAGCTACATATATGTAATTATACTATATACATATATTCCTTATATTACTCCAACTTTATTTATTTCCGTATCTTTTTTCTTTATACTTTAGCTAACATTGATTCAGCATACACAATACGACAAATAAATTAATTTCACTAGTAATAATTACTACTACAAAAACTAATTATAATAATAATTACTCATGATCACTATCATGATACAAATAATCTGTCCTCTGCATCCGACTAAAGACGAGAATAATTACGCCTCTGAACACGAACCTCGTTTTAAATTACAATCAGAATGTACTCTACAACAATAGTTACAAATAATCCACATTTATACATTATATTTCTCATTATATATTATTATTATTATTATTATTATGATGCGGTATAACCATTATTCAGTAAACAAAAATGAAACCATCATATCATAAATACTCCAATTAAATAGTAATTAATTTATCCATGACCCAGGAACTGTCAACTCTGAAAAACACTCGTTCGTACTTGAAACTTGAAAATTTGTTTAAACCAACGAGACAAATAATTATTAGACGACATTTTACTCTTTACTGAAATACTATACGAGAATGAGGCAGGACAAATGGACAAAACGAGGAAACAGAAATGAAGAGTTGAAGGACGAGGAAACGGAAAAAAACAAAATATCAAGGGTACATAACATACTTGTGTAATAACAATTTGTAAGTATGTAATGATATCGCGAATAAATAAATAAATTGAAATTGAATTAAAAATCATAAATTAATGTGAATAACTTTTGTAACATTATAATTATAATATACATATTTAAGTAGTAAAAGTTGAACGTTGAGTAGTTGGGTCAAAGTTTCGAAATTCAATCCAAGAAAAAATTCAAATGTACCTATGTATGTATGTAATTAACTCAGAAAATTATGATTAAAGTTGAAAGTTGATTAAATCTACATGACAATTCTAATTTCACAATGAAAGTAAAGTAGTAGAACAAATTAATCACTAGTAATAAATACTACAATAAACAAACGTTGCGAATAATATCACCGTATTAAATTAAAATCATAGTTTAAATCGAAAATCTTTCAGTAGTCAATGTCAATGTGCAACATATTATGTAATTATGTAATAAATAGTAAGACAAAATAATAATTGTTAATCCACAAAAAACAGATCCCGTAATAATAATGGGGTTTGTGCGGGAAATATAAAATAAATGTAGATATGTAGGTAATTAAGCATAGGCAGACAAAGACAAAGGACAGGTCATAAAGTATAGTATTTAATTAACCATTAATTGCTCTAAAATAGGTATAGTTATTTGAATCAGACTATAGCGTACGTATGAAACTGGAACTACAAAATTTAAAACACATTCTTTCCATCATTTTCATTAAGCATCAATGACGAAACGATTTTCGACCTGATAATAAAAAGAAGTATAATAATCCAAAGGCAATTAGTTGTAATTAAATAACCAAAATCAACGACTCATCACTGGGACAAAAGCCGCACTTAAATCATAATTAAATATTCACGGTACTGATTTTATTCTATTCTAAGTACATAATTACAGTAGCGTCGGCAGAGGTAGGCTTAGGCCTAAGAAGGATTTTTAAAATTTTTACGAGTTAAGATCATGCCGTTTTTTGAAACTTGCACAGAAATGGATGCAGCTTTTTTAAAATTAACTCAAAAACGGCTGTTGTTTTTTAATTTTAGACAAAAACGGTAGTTGTTTTTTTAAATTTACCCAAAACGGCTGTTGTTACAGAAAAATGCAGGTTTTCAAAATTTGACGCTAGATAAGATCCAGTTTTTTCAGCAGGCCTACACGAAAAAAATTCCTGCCGACGCTGCTGATTATATAATTACTTTAAAAATGAACTAAGTAACTATGATGTGATTTCGTGATGGTTTTCCTTTCAGAAAATGTCAACAATAAAATGCAACATGTAATGGAAATGGAGGTGGGGATCCAGTTGGAAATTGCGCGGGAGTCTCTGGTTCTGCTCTATATAACGCACTCACAAAACTGTAGATAATTAGAGAACTAATTATTACAGATACAATTAATCACCGTTCTTTAGCTTAGATTACAAATTGAAGAACACCAATAAATACGTTTTTCATTTTCAAAAATTTTCTCTTTTTTTCAATAACAATAACTAATTAATTAATATTAAAAGAGCTGTCATAAAAGCTCATTTTTTACACTTTACTTCAACTTGAATTGAATCGCTTAAGTGAAAGTGAAGTGTACACCAGCTTTATTTTTGCTTCTTATTATTGATTTACAATAAGTTTGTAAGTTGGAGCTGCAATCAATCATTTTGACATCCTAAAAAAATTGTTTCGGATTAATTTGTTTGTAATGGTATGGTAGTTA
Source organism: Ptenothrix huangshanensis (assembly GCA_036851915.1). Taxonomy (NCBI): domain Eukaryota; kingdom Metazoa; phylum Arthropoda; class Collembola; order Symphypleona; family Dicyrtomidae; genus Ptenothrix; species Ptenothrix huangshanensis. The sequence continues at coordinate 5,165 of JAAXYX010000891.1, forward strand.
TATGATAGCAAACTTCCACCTTTTTTAAACACGAATTTCGTTTTCCAACACTACAGTCTACAGTGCAGAGTGCAGCACAGTTAATTTTATTGTTTCCATGGAATGGGATTGGAGAATAGCCAGGATAATCCACTACTACTAGAAATAAATTAATTACATATTAATTCTTTCATGGGGAAAATCCATTAATTAACAAATTACCAACTATACACTGCAGCTGTAGCATGGTTCCTAATTATATTATTGTGTGGTAATAGTAATATGCAGTTACATAATTACATGTACCTATGCATACAAGTAACTAATTACGATTACGTAGAAAATTGCAATTTAGTTACCTATGCAGGTATTTATTAACTTTACCATAATATAGTTAGTTCACTTTAGTTTTGAAAACGTTGCCCTGCCGGGATATTATAACTCAAGTTTTGATGCTTCCAGGATTTGAAATTTGAAAAGTTTCACAGGGAAATCCTTTGAGTTCCTTAGAAATGAAGTATTTATACAACTGCATAATTATATTCTATGGCATAGTCTTAATTAGCTATTTGAAACGATTTTATTTCTGCACGGGGTTTTGTTTAGATTCAAAATGTCAATCCCGCTTTAAATTCTTTTTGAGTATTCAAATAAAATTAATTACTTGAATGACAATCAATAAAATCCCGACTAATTTAATTTCTAGCTTTAAAATCATCTGTTAATTTTCGAGTTTCTCCATGTCTAATTTTGCTTTAAATAATGTATTTGAGTGTAGTTTTAAATCCTTGTTAGAAGTTAGAACTAAGCTGAATGTAACTTTTGAATTCATCATCGTCGAAAATAATCAGAAGCAACAACAACAACAACAACAATGGCTTTTTTGAGCCAAGTATGATTCATTTTTCAAGCCTAATATACCTACCTAGTCATGATTTGGAAACAATAATAATTATTACATTCAGAGTAATTTAAAATTCACAAAATGTTAACATTGATATTAAAGAGAATAAAGGAGCAAAGAGGGGATAACAAGTTGAATTTTTATACCTGAATACAGAAATACTAGAATTAATTATTAGTAACACTGATGTAAGAGAATCTATCGCCATCTACTATCATCTAGTCTGCATAAAGTCGTAATTTATTACACTTACGATGCAATAATGCACTGCCAAAGTCAATTAGCTAACTAGCAACTAATTAACAAGAGATTATTATTGTGTGGAAACCTTGACTACGAATACAAACTCAAGGCAATTTTGTAACCCATCGAATAATCCCTACCCACTACCGATACACTAACAATAACTATACCAACAGTAATAATTACAAACATTAATGTTCCTTTTAATTATTCCATTTCGTTTGTGATTCATTTACCACCTAAACAGATTAACTAATTACTCCTGTGAGATTCCTTTCCTATCATTATTCTGCCCCTTGCGTATTTACTTACTTCTCTTTCTCTCCCACGAATGCGATGCCTTGAACTTGGCCTTATTTCCCATCCCTTATTTTTTATTTGCTTAGAGAAAGAATTATATCTTAATTCAAGTATACGTACACTTAATTATTTTTATTTATTAAACAATAATTAATTACAATTGTATAAGTACATGTAATTACGAGTAGAAGCGATCAACTGAACGAGAATAATTTTATCTTAGAATAACTATAATAATATTACTACTTGTTTTCATTATTTCTAGTTTCGATCCCTACAAGAGTGGAACAGGCAGCGATGACTTAACTTTAACTTAATTACAATTAAAGCACTAAAAATTACTGCTTACTTTAATCTGTATTGCTAGGTGGAGCAAGTTGGACTACATTTAACTATGCTACACTATAATGATTATGATCAAGATAATACGTAATTAGTATCATAATAAATTACACTGTTTTACAAGACAACCATAATTATTAAAATGCTCTTTGTGGTTCCCTTCCTTCCTCCTGCATAGTAATTAGTATAATGGAGGATTTCATCAGATTAGAATAATTATTCCCTTTACTACAAGTAATATCTATTACGATTATTTTGTATTTTTAACTACTACTACACGGTTACTGGATTATTCAATTCTGCTTTCGGTTTGTTTCGTTTATATGTTAGTGTGTTTGTTTATTTCATTAAATTATATTTACTTATTCTTCTTTTATTTAAAGTATTAATGTATTTAATTATTCACTTAAAGTATTTATTTGTTTATGCAATTAGAAAGCATTTCTTTATTTGTTTATTCATGTAAAGTATTTATGTATTTATCAACTAATTACTCTAATGGATGTACTTTTCTGGATGTATTTCATTCACGATCGATGCAATCGCAGTTACTCGTAGTTCATTGTAATTAATTAACTGACAATCACTAGTCAATAAATTATTATTACTATGTAAATAAATTAGTATTACTGCTAGTCTACTAAATTGTGGATTTGCGTACACGTAATCTAATCACCTATTTAAAGCAATTACTCGCTATTTAAGTCGGAAAATCTAACAAAATGCTGCAATTAACCTTCCATAGGTGATTAACCTCAAATAAGAATAAAAACTACGGAAATTGCAAAAATTACCATACGTTGTACCTTTCATCTTTTTAACACTGAGTCTATAAAATAATTACGAGTAATTCAACAACCAATCAAAAACTCCACCACTATTTTAACCCATGGAGTAATCTAAAAAAGAGTTACCTACTAATTAGTTAAATTCAAATTACAATTGTGTAGAAGACGTAGACGAGGGAGAGAGAAAGAGAGAGAATCAGATGGATGAAAGTGTTTTGTTCATTAGTAACTTATTACCTGAATTACGGTACTTACTGAGTTAATTACTTTAGATATTAATGAGTTAATTGTTTAAGATTTTACTTAGCCTAGTTTGTTTGGTTTTGTTTTGCTTTGTTTGGTTTGGTTGTATGTTGTATGGCGTGTATTGTGGGTGGAATACGCTGCGCTGCGCAACATCATAGGAAGTGATGAGTGTGCGCTTTGACGATTATCATGGATCATGGCCATGACAATGAATGACAATAGTGACGACATTGCGCAAGCTCATGCGCCTCACTACCACAAGCCACGGCCACATTCCTGAATAATTATTTCGATTTACGTTTAGTTACTTCATTAGTTACTCTATTAGTACTTTACTTTTTAATAATTCATAAATATTTAGTCTAGGACAATTATGTGCTCACTATAAAAATGTTTATACTATGATCATAATAATTACAAACTATGCTTAAATCTATATAATAATTAATTGCATTCAATTCAACTCCCATTCCTAACTAACTACTATCCAAAGCAGTTGAAAAAACAATAAATAAATAAATAAAATCATTCACTTTTAATGTTCATTAGTTCGTGCTTGATTTTGCAACTGAAGATTGTGGAGGAATCACATGACATGACTCTACCACCTGACATTTTCAATTTTTAAAATGTCTACGTTCCATTTCCCTCTTCTCTCCCTCTCTCTCTCTCACTGTATAACTCTGAAAATTTCTTAATCCTGATTAACAGTGATATCAACTTTTTCCAATGGATCGAGAGAACCTATGTAGTTACTTACATACAGTGACAGTGGATTAATGATGGGTAAACATATGCAACAACTTTATTTACACTGGCTAATAAATAAATTAAAATTAACAATAAAAATTAACGGCTAGTTCCTTGAGCGGCTACTGGTGGCATAGTTGGGAACTGTAGAAAAATTGTAAGGGACTTAATTCGAAAAACAAATGAACCAGCAGCTGTCCATGACTGAAATCAAAGCTAGAATATTTCTGGAATTTCTTCGCTTGTTTTAATCTAGTTACATAGCCTTTGATTTTCTAAACTTGGCATCAGTGATACTCTGGATACAATTTTAGCTTTTATTTTCTTAATCTTTTGTCTCTGTGGACAACTGCGTTTTGATTCAGATTTCACATTTACCTAATTCGTATTGCTTTGCTAGTTCACAGCCATGTCACCAATAACGCTAAGGGTGCAAACATTCCATTAGTACTTTCCGTATAATTACTTTCATATTAGAAATTTTAGTTATACATATTTCGCATCTTTTTACACAATTGTGTCATGATCGTTCATTATTGTTTCTTTACTCATTTACCTACCTGTAAACTTGGCTCATGATTAGTTATTTAAATAAAATTATTATTATTATTTTTATTATTATTATTATTATAGATATTTATTCACATGCTTTCTATTAATTTATGATTTAATTAGGGGTTTAATTTAATAAGTAAATTATTAACTTACTCAACTAGGTTTACACTTATTAACACTTATTCCTTGGTTACTTTGTGTTTACGTATAAAATTTTCATTTGGATTAAATGGATCGTATAGAATTGATGAATATTTGTAGATAATTTATATGTATTATATATGTATACATATATATATATTGTGAGTAATTATCTTTCGTATGATAATTAGATTCCGTAAATTCTCTAGAAATTATTTCGAGCATTCCATTCTACTAGTAAACTATGTACAGTAATAATAAATAATTATATGATGCGCTATACTTTGCTTCAATTCAAAAGTTCAATGTCAAAATCGTCGAAATTCATATATAATTATATACCTAATTACATTTAACCTAACTTGACTTGGCCTGACTTGACACGACACACAACCCTTTCATTTACAATTTCCACGGTTCTCCTACATCATTTTCATGGCAATATTAAAGAAACACAACCAGGTTTGACCTGAATTGAAAATGTCCATGTCAACGTCAACGCCAAGACCAAGATAGGCTGAACATTATTAGAACAGTATTAATTAATCACTAAAGAATTAATTACATACAGCTACAATAATTACATATATAAATATAATTATATTTTGAACAATGTTTGTAAAACTTTTCAAAAATGTCAATCGAAAATGGAATAGTGTTAATATTCTACGATGAAATGACATGGATCAATTAGTTACTACAATAACGATAATAATAATAATAGCAATTATTGTAATTAACGATCTATATGAATACGATTAAATTGAAATACGTATAGGAGCGGAATTCGCGGGGGGAGGGAATTCGTGATGCCGGTTCCGGTTCCGATACCGGTACAGGTTGTGGATAGGGTGGCGTTGACGTTTCAACGAAGATTCGTCTCGGGGGCAGGATTAGGAAAGTAATTATGTAATTATTATGTAGGATGCGCTTTTATCTTCCGTTTAGATCCGAGTTGGAGTTGTTGGGATTATTTACAATTAATAATTTACTTACTTAAAATGAACGAATGAAATCATGGGAACCAGAGCAAGTATGCTCACAAATGGTCCAATCATTCTAATAAATAACTCTATAATAATAATAGTAATAATTATCAATTAAATACCGTCGTAATTACTACTACTACACCAACCTGCCATAACTCATCATTACCAAAAGTTCCTGCGAACCAAATCCTTGGCTTCTCGTTTCACAAATCCGACTCCAATTTCACCAATCATTCACACGTGGACAAACGGACAAATTTAGCAATAAATTTGATGTTTTTAACAAGAACAAGTAATGAACAACCATAAATTAAACAACATTACAATGCCAATAAATTAAATTATATGGTAATAAATTACAGATAAATATATATAGTGGGAACAATTTACAATGGCATCAAAATGATGCAATCGATACTCGACGCCGACACGTCCAAAAAAGAAAACTTGAATGGAAAGTGGAAACGAGAATGGGGACATGATAGACGTAGTCATAGTAGTCATGATAGTAATAATAATAATGATTACGATAATTTGTATAAATTGAAAACTATTTTTGGTTTACACCGAAAAATCCTACAAACTTAAGGAATACGTGCATCATTTAGGGTTGGCTTGAAGTGCTGCTGTAATTTGAGCCCACAGGTCCTTCTTGCATGCTTTTGACCTGACAGAAACAGAAACAAGGAAATGAGACATGTTAGCATTTTATTCATTTTTTGATTCTTTTAATCGTTTCAATTTTCTAATGGAATTTATCAGAGTTTTGAGCACTTCGGACTACTTCCGGGAACATCGAACGATCCCTCCATCTGAAGTATAGACCCTACCCTATATCTTTCCAGGAAAATATAAGCATTTGGGTACACAAAAAATTTCTACCTTCTTAGATTCTGTAGCCATTCCTTGAACTGGGAGACGCCGTCAGGTGTGAGGTGGAAAGCCTGTCTGGCCGTGCAGACGATGTTGACAAAGTCTTCGTAGTCGGACAGAGTGATGTGATAGAGTTTCTGGTGCAGACATTGAAAGTACATTTGTTGACACTTTTGAACAAGAGGTGAGAGCGGGGACCGTGGATTCTGGTAGACCCAGGCGAGATTATTCCTCGTCGAGATGAGAGCCGCGTCCAGGATAATCTCATGCAGTACGAACGGATTGGCTATGGAGGATACCGCGCAGATGCAGAACTGCTGCAGATACTGCGCTCCCAACTTCCGACTGATGCCCAACAACCACTTGACATCCTCGCCGTAGGGTGGATTGCGCGCAAACTTGGCTGCGGGACGATCGTCGTGCACGCGACGCGCGAGCGTTTCCATCGCAAGCATCCCTACCCTGTAGGACGCTAGAAGGTACTTGACCTTGATCGCAGAAGCTTGACCTTGAATACCCTGACCAAGAGGATCGCCTCTCATGCCCCCCATATGAGGGAAGAAACCTCCGCTCCCGACACGAACCAATTGCTGTTGTTGTTGCTGTTGTTGTTGCTGCTGCTGTTGCTGCTGCTGATTCTGACTTTGCTGCTGATTGTTAGGTGGACAATCTGGGATTCCCATGGGATTCATTCCAGCTCCATGTTGGCCTGCCATTGGCTGCCCCTGACTTGTACTCGTCAAAGGACCTCCTTGAACGAAACTACTTGCCGCATGTGAGATCAAAGAGTTGCCACAATTCACCTGCAATTACACAAAGTCATACACAAACATTAGGAGAATCCAGAAGAAGACAGCAACAACACCAAAAACAAATCCACGAAAAAAGTGTAAAATTGTGTCATCTGATACTCACGATCATTACCTGAGGTTGTCCTCCACCGGGCGGTCTTCCGCCATTGGCCATGGAAATATTATGCGCATGTGCTGCAACGGCTGCAGCTGCTGCAGCGGCAGCATGCGGATTGTGCTGGTGTCCGTTGGCAGCAGCTGCTGCTGCAATATTCGCCATATTGGCCATGGCCATTTGTTGTCCTGCGCTCACGTTCACATTCGACTGACACTGACTTCCCTGAGGAATGGCCACCAGATGACCCTGCGTAGTCATGTGATTGGTGAGTGGGTGCCCATGTGAGTGGACAGAGTGACCTGCTGCAGCGGCAGCAGCAGCGGCCATCGCCGCCGCCACATTGGAGCTGGTGGGAGGAGGCATGCTATTCAGACTGGCATGAGCTGCATGCAGACTCATATGGCTGACGGGGAAGAACTGCGTGTTCGGCCGAAGATGTGCGTGTGTCGTAGGACCACCAGCTGTCGAGATGGGAGTGACTGTGGGATAGTACTGAAGTGCAGGACCAGCCGAAACCATGTTGTGGAGCTGAGATTGATGCTGGTGAATCGCACCGGGGGCTCCGCCGTAGGAGCAAGATCCGCCGACACCCACTCCCACTCCAACGCCTACACCCACGCCGACACCCACACCCACGCCACCTAAACTAGCCTGACCCCCTTGTTGGGCCGTCTGCTGATTGTAGTAGCCACTGGTGGTGGTGGTGACTCCGGGTTGGTTCGGATTGGGATTCGTGCTTGCCTGGTAGATCACCGTTTGACCGTATACGAAGTTGCCTGGGACAGGGTTGAAGGTGGCGGGCAGGAAGGGAACTTGTCCGTAGGGGGAGGTTGCGTAGGGGATCGAACCCCCAACGATTGGCACTTGAGCATTTCCCATGGGGTAAATGTTCTGCTGGTGGGGATGCGAGAGGGGTGGACCTGAACCGGGAGGAGCCATGCCCATCATCTCCATTGGATTGGGCTGTTGTTGCTGTTGCTGCTGTTGTTGTTGCTGCTGCTGTTGGGACATTTGGGAGGGACCGGGACCAGGACCAGCCTGCGAGACCGACGGAGGAGGAGGGGGAGGATTGTTGGGATTGACTGGAGGAAGGCCTGTTTGCGCAGACACGTGACTTGCGTTGATGGAGTCCAGTCCGTTGGAATCCAGACCTGAGAGGAGCGAGTCGTGGTGACTCAGTTCGTCGTTGAGCAGATCCACGTCCAAGGGTAGGTGCTGCAGAGAATTCCAGAATCATGAATAAACGCGATTATCTCAAACGATTGATTAACTATAAAAGAATTGAGAATTGAGGGACTGAATTACCTTCTGATAAAGAGAGTACCACTGGCGGGCCACGTCGAAGAGAACTTCGGGATAAACACCACCACCCTTGGCGGCATTCTCGACGGTGATGCAAGCCTTCTCCAGCATGCCGTCACTCTGCTCCTTACACTGGAGAATAGCCCTGTGGATTTCGTTGGGATTGAGCGCGTGGGCAAAGGGTAGACAGGAAAGAGCCAGCTCTGCAGCAGCTCTCACCATATTCACATCGCCCCGACTCGCCCTATCGGCGATGGTGACGGCCTCTGGCGGAGTGAGGTGGGAGTCCCAGGTGTCGATGAGAAACGCGATGGCTGGCGCCCCAATCTCCATCGCTTGGCCCGTGATCCAGGACACGTGACTGGAGTAGGTTCTGCTCAGCCAATTGGGCGACACGGCATTGTGAAGTCCCAAAGCATACAGTCCGATGTGGAAGGCGCACATGTGCAGCGCCCGATGAGGTCCTCTGGGGTTCTGACCGGTGCTCGGCTGCGTGAACAAACTCTGATTGCTGGAACCTCCAGCCTTGCCCAGAACGATCTTGGCCAATTCAAACATAAAATGCGCTCCCGCCTCCGAAGGCTGATTGGGTAGCACTGGATAATTTCGCTTGCCCTTGAACCGACCGGACTCCCTCCCGGACTTGGTTGTGGTGGTCGTCGTGCTGGTGGTGGTAGTCGTTGTTCCAGAACTGGTGCAATTCCCGGTTCCGTTCCCACCTTGATTGCCGTTGCTATTACTTCCATTGACCACTGCAGCTCCACTAGAGGGACTGCCGCTACTTCCATTTCCACTGGCGACCGTTGTGGTGATGGTCGCTCCGCTGCTTCCACTTCCCACCGAACTACCAGTGCTAATGGCAGCATTGAGAACACATGTGCTGCTATTATTACTACTACCACCAGCTCCTCCTACCACGCTGCTACTCGTACTACTTCCTGTGCCAGGCACAACGACTACGCCGACGGCAGGAGGCGAAGTGGAAGCGGCAGGGGAACTGGAACCGCCTCCACCCGGGGAGGTGGATGCTGTGGAATTGGACTTGGAGGATGCGGAAGAAGACGAGAGGTTCTTGTTGCTGGCGCTGCTATTATTGCTGCTGCTGCTACTCGAGTTATTATTCAGGTTGTTCCCGCCGCCCACACTCGTCGCTCTAAGGAGGCTGGCCAGAGACTCCACCTCCCCAGCCAAACCAGAACTGGTACTGGAACCGGAAGAGTGGGAGGAGTGCACTGGACCCACTCCGCCTCCGCCACTCACACCGTTGGCTGCGGAGGAGGAAGAGGAGGGCGAGGAAGGCTCGCTGCCACCAACACTAACCACATTTAACACATTCACCCCTGGGGTGTGGTTCAAGGCGGAGCCTAAGGGAGGTGGGGAACTTCCGGGTGAGCTTCTCAGCGCAAGTCCTCCAGCCTGGGCGTGGCTGTGACCGTGGGTGTGAGTGTGGTTATGGCCGTGACCGTGACCATGCCCGTGTCCATGACTGTGTCCGTGTCCGTGACCATGACCGTGACCATGGCTGCTACGTAGACTGGACTGTCCGGTAGATGGGCCGTGACTGTGTCCATGACCATTGTGGGTGTGACTGGAGGTAGAGGAGGTGGAGGTGGTTGAGGTGTTGCTGTCGTCATTCTTGTTAGCCCAATTGGATCCGAGGAGGGTTGTGGTTGGGGGGTTGTTGGAATAGTAGGCGGAGGGCAGTGGTGCTTTGTACAATTGATGTATCTCCCTGTCTAGGAGTTTGTCCATGACTTTGGCCAGCTTGTCGGGGTCATCCTTGTAGTGGAGAAGCATAGACAGAGCAAGATCCCCTCGCTGTCTCCTCGTGCCCTCGCACAGCAGAGGATGCTCGGCCTCACTCACATTCGCTTTCAATCCCAGCGCTGCCACAGCAGCCTCGAAGCCCAGGCTCTCGTCCGTAGGCAGATGGTAGATGCCCTGCTGCAGGGAACACCGTCCCTCCCGATTCGATGGCATCACCAGGGCGTCGAAGATGAAGTTGGAGAGAACGAGGGGGAGCAGAGCGTCGCCACGAGACTTGAACTGTCCGTCCCTTAAACTCTCCGCCTTGCCACGGATCATATCCAACTCCTTCTGACCAATGTAGATGCGCTTGAGTAACTGCGCCAACTCTGCCTCCTGATTTGCCAACTTCACTTCCAAAGGCTTGGTGGAGGCAGGAGGTCGACAGAGCTCCAGACCGAACATGCCCACTTGGAAGGCAAGATAGAAGTAGTCGGGGTTCTCGGCCAAAACGGTACAGAGAAAGCCACACTTGGCTAATGTTGCCGAGGCGAGACACGAGACTTGATGCGAGGCAGGATTCACTTTCCGTTTCTTCCCCTTGCCCGTAGGCGCAGTGGGAGCGTCGAGGGTAAGATCCGGAGGATTCGCTAGTAACTCCTCGGCCAACTTCACTCCCAGCACACACGCATCCTTACTGTGTCCGTGAGCATGGAGCCCTTCGGCCCTGGCAAAGAGCACTTCCCACATGTCCTCAATCCTCTTTAGATTTGAGAAGGCGTTCAGCCCCAACGGATCCTTCTTGCCGTCCTCATTGGAATTATCTCGCTTGCCCGGCGCAATCGGAGTCTTGGGATCGTAGTAGTACAGCTGGTACTCATCGCCACTCTGGCTCTGCTGACTCTGACTGTCTGACGAGTCGAACTTGGTCGTCACGAGATTCGGCACCACCACCCCACACACACGGGCTGACACTGAAGAGTCCGAGTCATCCAGATCCACATCGGCCTCAGCCTCCGCCTCGGCCTCCAGCTCCAGCTCGTCACTAGTATTTGCGCTCAGAGCCAACGCCATCGAGCCCCCGACCAACGATGGCATCATCGTCAGAGGTAGGTTAAGTGAGGAGGGCAGTGTCAGCGATGGCAGTGGAAGTGCGAGGGGGTGTTGCAATGGCAGTGATAATGGCAGTGGTGATGATTTGCTCGACCTACTCGGCCGCTCTACGATCTCCACACCTTCGTCCTTGAGATTCTCACTGTCCCCTTCCAGCGCCTCCACATCTCCTTCCCCGTCCGCTTCTGTCTCGTTCTCGCAGAAACCTTCTGATGACACGGAGCTTCGATTCCCATCCGTACCCCGGAGCTGAACAGGAACTACTATTGGACTATTGGCTATCGGCACCGTCACCGGCACCACTGTCTCCCTCGTCTTGGTCTTGGTCGTTGACATTGACATTGACATCGGCATCGGCATAGCCTTGACCTTAGCCGAGGAGGAGGTGGACGATGAGGACGAAGAAGCCACTGCGGGGTCACTTGTGAGGACCCCTGTAGAATGTACATGACCTGCGATGATAACTTCATCCTCGAAGCTGGTTCCGGAACTCTGCTCCAACGAGGGCTGACGATTGGCCTTGATCTTGAGTCCACTCGCCCCAACAGGGAGGATGGGGGAGAACGTTTCCATAATCGTCAGATTGGCATGTGCAGCAGCGGCGGCAGCCGCAGCAGCAGCCTCCCGTTGCTGCTGTTTCTTGCCTCCTTTGCCGCCTTTGCTTGGAGCAGGATTCCCAGCTCCTACAGCACCCCCGCCAGCTAGTTTCGAACTTCCGGCTTGCTGTTGCTGGTGAAGGGGATTGTGTACTGAAGAACAACCACTGGGACCTGCGACGGCTGCATGCTGATGGTGATGATGTGGATGTTGGTGGGACACTGAGGAGGAGGAGGAAGCGAGGAGTGCAGAACATACTGGGGCGATACTGTGATGGTGATGGAGTACGGGCGTTTTGTCTGTACCAGCGGTAGCGTTGGCATTGACACTGGCAGGTCCAGCCACAGCAGCCGCCGTGGCACCGGCACCAGCTCCAAAGTCGACGCTTCTGGGCCGCTTCGAGGCTGAGAGGGGAACAGAGGAGATGGTAGCGGAGGAATGGAGGAGGTGATGCTCCCCCGCAGGATTGTTCAGGATGGCATGTGATGAGTGGATCATACCCGTCTCGCCTGACCGGGAATGCCCATCTGAGTGACGGAAACACATGAAGGGACAGTGATATACGAGGTTCGAGTCCAAGTAGGTGATGCCAGGGATCGGGTAGTTCTCCCAGTTCAAATAACAAGCCTCGATGGAGGGACGGAAGCCGGGAAATACTTCCACGTCATTCTTGAAACTATTCGCATGTTTCGAACCCACCGACGCATTCCGAGACTTGGCCACCTTCTCGATGATCTTCATATGCCACTCCTGCAGTCAAATATGCACACAATCAATTAGCAATTACATTACAGGAAACAACTACTCGGACGGAATTCAAAATGTGGTGGTTATTCATTAGAGTAGGAGCAGGTGAGACTTTTCTCAAGGTGGATGTTTCTATTCAGATTTGACTGATTGTTGAGAGTGAAAGAAATCAGACCTTGAATTGATTGTGAAGGATGCAGCGTTCGTCGGGGGAGAGTCCAGGGTTGAGGGCTGCGAGTCGCCAGAGGAGAACGATTTCATCGCACAGGGAGGAACCTGCGTGTTGACACGCGTGCGCATTGGAATTGACACTGTGATGTTTCCCCCCGTGACCGGAATTGCCATTGTGAAGCGCTACCTTTGTATTGAACCACCAAACTAAAATCTACAGCGAAACACAAACAATATCCAGCATTAGGCATCATCACAGCACTCTTCAGAAATCGCCTAATTATTTGTTTGAATGAGCCATACACACACATCATAATTTGAACCTTGGTGCAACTCATTACGTCATTACTTTTGCCCAACGCATACTAAAAAGGAATACGAAAATACAGTTTCGAATTTTTGCACTGAGTAATATAAAATAGTGCAATATTATGATCCTATAAAACAATGCAAACATCGGATTGTAACTTGCTCAATCGGTAATATCAACCATTTGAAAATCGTAGGGACTGACCTGATCACAATTTAAACATTCTTCGGTAATGATTTCGAGTAATGGAACGGCATTTCGATCTTCCCTGCGAAACATTTCCCTAACGATGGACAGGAGATTCCACATGCCCTCAGGTTCCCTGCCCCTGAGGGGACGGAGGAGACTGCTCCATTCGGCCGAGGCGGGAGGAGCAGCGCTGCTCAAATAATTCACGTCACTGAACACGATAGGAGCGGGCACACAGAACTTGATGAGGATCTTGTGGATGTTGCCGTGAAGGGTTCGCTCGTCCAGGAACCACGACGTCTGTTCGTTCGCCGAAGCTCCTGCCGTCGGATCCGGGGCTCCACGAAGCTACAAACACAAACAATCCACAAATCAATTTCATCCACTCAATAACCCAAACGTTTCCTCCTTGTATCCGCATTCATCTCTCCACTGTCTCAATGCCGACGCTTTGTCAATCCTCATTCCTTCACCTTCATTAAAAGACCTTGAAACTATGCAAAGCGTCTCAATTCCTCCAAACGCTTAGTTCGTCCTGTCTTTCTAAAAATGCACGGGACAAAATCTACTTAGTATACCTACTAAACTCCCCTTTCGAAAGAAGGAAATAAGCATCTACAAATAATTAAAGCTCTAAAAGCATCAAACGCCCGAGACTTTGTTGAAATCTACATTTAGTACACTTTGATCCTTCCAAAAACGATCACCTACTATTCCCACAATTTAGCTGTAGGAACAATATTCTCTCCCCAAGAATCCTAAGTTCCGTAGTGAAAGCATTCAACTTGTAATCAAAACGCTTGTCTAAGTAGGCTCTTTCTACCTCTGTATGCTTCGTCTATTTCGCTAAACTGCCCCTGTAGGCGTATTGTCTCTACTCGTGGAAAGCTTCTACTAATTACATAATTGCCCCATGTACATGTGCTAAAAAGTGAAAGAGGCGGCAGGAGATTGGGCATTAGATAGGACGAATTGATGAGACGGTCATGCTTATTGGTGAATATTTGACAGATTACGGCTGCCGGTGAAGACGATGAGGATGACGGAGATACAGATTGGAGGAAGGCGGTGATAACAACGGTGGCTTACAGTATTAATGGCTGAGCGTTGGGACGACAGAAGTTCATCTAGAAGCCTTTGGGCGGTGGGTAGAATTTGCTGAGGGAGTTCACTGATCAAGTATTGAGCAAATTTTTGCAATTGATCTCGATGTAATCGAGAGAGTGACTCACTTACTGGTGCACGTAACATCACATCCTTGGACTGAAATCAAACACCACAAATAAATCAACATTAGATTCCACCACATCGAATGAATCAATATACACATACATGCTTATAATCCGCGAATGATATACAACAAGACGGAGTCAAGCCGCTTAATTGAATTGCCACAACTGTCCGTATCCACAAGTAGCTCATCGTCACGAATCACGCAATCCAGAAGCAAAATCAATAACATCCCAACCAACCGTCTTTGACCTACACTCCGATTCCATATTCCTTTTTCTAATCTTCTCATCTGTCGTCAAACTATCTCTTTACAAAATCCAAGTTAACAAAAATAGCTATTCCAGTAAAAAGTCAACGGAGAAATGTTACATTTAACCGTTCAACAAATGAGGGCATCTTCAACTAGATACTTTTACGTCAGAAACTTCTCATCAAATTGTAACATGAATAAAAATTGATTTTAATAAAAATGAATTCGGTGAAAGTTATTTTACTCTGAATAAAAATTGCTTTGAGAAAAATTGTTTGCCTAAAACAACTTGGGTTTCTTTTTAAATAAAAAACGCTACAAACTGCGGAATAAAACCTGATTTCAAAAAAACTATTCTATGCCTAACCTAAAAGTAGCCTTCGAAAACATTGTTTTCATCAAAACAAATTAGTTTTTGGGAATTCCATTTTAAAAATAGCAATGGATCCGAGAAAACGTGTTTTAAAATTAAAAATGGATTTCATTAATAATAAACTGGCTTTGAGGAAACACGTTTTATCACATGGCTGTTTTTATTTCAAACAAATCAGAAATCACTCAAGTAAAATTAATTTTTTAAAAATAAAACTAGCTTGTCGGAAAAAATACTTTTAACTGTTTCAAACCAAGGCATAGTTTGAAAAAAATCTGAATAGGATCAACAATTTAATTTATAACCTACCTATTCTAAATATTCCTACTGTAGGAATGAGCTAAATTTTATCGTTAAAGAAATTCCCCCAAAAAGTAGTTGACGCCTGGTACATCATTTTGGAGGCATGCATGAACCTATGTCGTTTGTAGCGTTGCTCATGTGAATTGACCCGGCCTGACCTTGCAGGAGCAGGACTGATCCGAGCTGATTGATCGGACTGTCAGTGCATAAAGAGATCCAGAGACATGGACGAGAATGAAAAGGGCTAGGAATTGATGGTTGGTAGTACATATCCGTGGAATTGACTTGGAATCGGACCGAAGGAAGCTTCGGATATGGATATAGATGGATAGATGTGGGCGATTGCATGGTTGGTTGCGATAAAAGTGGGAGAATCGGGTTGATTTGATTACCTGGAAAATTCTATGGAGACAGACAGCGACGACGTGACCACACCAATTGGTGCTGGCATTGCAAGTACACGTACACGAAGTCACGCGGCGCCGATCAAACGTCACGGCAACCTTGTGAGCCTCACGCATATTCGGCTTCACAGTCGCACTCAAATGAAAACCTGAAAAACACAATCATTAGGCACTGCCAATTAGTCATCCAATTAAACCATCACAACAATTCTCTCCCACCACACACTTCATTCCCCCATTAATGGCTCCTTCCTCTATGTACTCCTCATTACCCCAAAACCTCAATATTCGCAATCTACCCTCGGAAAAAGAAAACAAAGCACCTACAATAACTCATTCCAAATACACTTGTCACAGACTGGCAAATCCCTCCTCAGACAACGGACACAAAAAAATCACACTCGCAAACAAAGCTATATATACATATATCTAGTTCAAACGCTGAGGATAATAAGCTACTGCTTTTACAAGGGTATAACATGGCTTAATAAAGTCATTTAAAAACTGGAAATGTCGTATAGTGTTTTGAAAAAGGTTTAAAAGTGATTACTGGTCTACAAAAAGGTATAATTACGGAGTTAAACAACGTGCAAAGAGCCACGATGGCATTCTTCGAAAAAGATGAAAAAATGTGACGAATGCAACTTAAATAAAATAAAATACACAAACGGTCCTAATAATTCAGCAGACAGAGCTAACCATAATTATATTTTTGAAACTTTTCTAAAAATATAGGTAATTATCATCTTTTTGGAAAAACTTTGGTTAAAAAAACTGGTCAAACCACAAAACTACATTAATTAATTGGACAAACCACAGCACTTCTTAAGCACTTTCCATAAAGAACCATGTTAAAAACGTGGGATGTTTTAAAACAGATACAGTTTATACATGCATTTATATCAAGGTAGATCGACCAATACCTGATACAATCAATAAATCTTGACATGTACTATGTAATGAGGGAAAACAAGGACTGAACTGGTGAGAGAGACGACTAGAGAGAGACAATACAATGTGAAGGTGCACTCTAATGACCTAGGCACCATGTTTTAAAATGTCAAGATATAATTTATAAACATGCGAATTGATTCAACAGGTGCTTGCGCACTGCAATGTACTCACCAATCTGAAGAATATCGGACACACTATCGTTCCTAAATAATCGCTCCCCCTTCTGGAACTCTTCCGCGGATCCATTGGCCAAACAGCTATACAAGCGAATATCTTCCTCATGTTCGGGGAAACTCCAGAAAGCGATTCGGAGTTGCAATTGCTCGGGCACGGGTGGATAGAATCGTTCCACCATTTCGAATGGAATATGAGATGCGACCGTTTTGGCAGATAATTCTACTAAATTTAATTGTAACGGAGTACTACTATTCGACGCGGATGAGGATAGGCCATGTCCATTGAGGGCTGACGGATAATCTCCTAATTTCTTGAACGAACTACTTACGCTATTCCCACCTATATTCAATGCCCCACAACCCACTCCCCCGCCTGGACCACCGCCCGGACCTCCTCCCCCATCCTTCACCCCACACCCACTAAGATTATTTTGAACTGGATTTCCATTCGGCGTGAAATTCGACTTCTTCCACCCTCTCCAATTGTTGCACAAACTCTCCGGCTCCGAAATCCATGAACACAAAGAGTCCTCCTCGAAGCGATCGGAATCCTCGAACGAGAACCGATCGCTGTCCACCAACTCCCAATCTCGCATTGCGCGCTCCAGTGCTGCAAACTGGTCTCGTAGTCGAACTTGTCCAGCCATGTTCGTCCCCCAACCTTTCACAACTTCACCAAAGATCCAACGAGATCAACGAGGTGATGGTGATGGCGGCGGTGAGCGCGACGGAATTCCCACAAAGATTCACGACCTAACGACAACGTGGACGCATGAGCACAAGGACGACGGCTGATGACACAGCGACAACGAGCAATTGTGATTAATTCTCTTCTAAACATTCACTTCCAGTCACCACAGGCATACGTGTCGAACGCTTGCACACGCCAACAACCACGAACAGAAAAGACAAAGAGAGTCGAGGAACAAAACGCCTTCTCCAACCAACCACCAACCGTTCTTCCACTGTCTGAAAACCCAAAAACAATAATTAGTATAACCATCACTAGTTTCACTTTTCACTCATTACAACAAAACGTTTGATTCTTCAGGAGAAATAAATCATGGGGTAAAGGCGGAGATTTTTGGAAAAAATACAAAGCCAAACTAATGGCTAAGGGGTAATCTCCAAATAATAAATAAATAATAAATTCATTCGCCGAATTCTGGCTTCTTAAAAAACTCATACTAATCATAAACAATGATCAAAGCGAGGTCAGATAGGTAGGCAACTACAACTGAAACTTAAAATCAGTCTCAATTCGCCCAAACAAGAAACATCTCCAAATTTCAAATCATGTAACTATAAAGTCACAAATCACAGCAATCAATATAATTTCCAAGCAAATATGAAGGAACTACAAATGTAAAACTGATCATCTTATCGTCAGTTTAATCTTTTCATTATACTCACGCCACTTCAAAGTTAAAGTCGAGTTTGTAGCAAACCCGCAAGAGATGGGTGAATAATATTTAAAAGATTAAAACAAGATGGCATTATATTATTATTTACAAAAATGTACTCACCCCCCAACGTTGTTGTTGGTGTGGACGTGGAACGGGGCCGATGGTGGAACAGAGTCGAGCCGTAGAGAAAAAGGAAGGAATGCTGTACCGCTTTCCGCTACAGAGACGCAGTCAATTACGAACCTAGATTTTTTTTTGCCCCTTCCGGGGCAAAAAAAGGTTAAGCCGTACGCTTGTCAAAATTCCAGGATTTCCATTTTCAATTCACTGTTTACCGGTCTGAGCTGCAACCAAACAACATCAAAACAACCATATTATTAAAACAATTACATACATCCATCTTTACACACAGCAAATACACTTCATCTTCGCATGTCGACAACGATCCTACGTAAAAACTGCTCTCAGCCATACAAACTTCGAAAGAAATTTTGGAACTTCAAAACGTAATTATCTACATTTTGAAATCCATTTTTCGTCTATCGTTTTCCCATTTACTCAAAGTAAACGTAAGTAATTCACGATCTAAAACCTTCGTCACTATTTCATTTTGTTTGCTGTCCGAGTATAAAGTTCATAATATACTAAATATTAACATCAAATAATCTCCGATGCCGAAGATACCCATGCAGCTACCGGCCGAGCTTCACACTGTAGTATGCTAGAAACTAGAAACTCACGCAACATTTGCAGAAAACACGGGTAAATTGTTTCAGATTCACAGTCAACAGTCAAGCAAATTGTAAACAAGTAGTTGCCATTCTGAATTGTAGTTTAAATGTCTACTCGTCCTTGGTGCGACAAGTTAAATGCTAATAGTGATCGCTTGTGCTTCCATTCGTAACTATTCTGATGTTCTTTTGTTCACCGGTGCATTGCAATTAATACTAATTTCCGTGTCATTTAGTGAAGTCATTATCATCTGCTTACAGTTACACACATATTAGTAATGATTCTAGGTACACTTGTACGCATGAACTTCAACTTGAGTGCAGAAGGGATTTCACATTGCGACACTCTTTAAAATGACATTCTGATAAATCCACGTTAGCGTTGTTTACACTGAACAAATAACTTGTGGAAACTACATTTGCCCAAGAAAAGATTTCCAAGTACATTTTCCCTCCCAGTACGTCCCAGAGAGGCAGCATTGTATTCCATTGTGTTAAGCAAGAAAACATCAGTTCTTCACTTAATTATGTGTATATATGGATATAGATATATAGCGCAGTTTAATATGGTGCCTTATGTACCATGCATAGTGCACCAAGAATCATTAAGAGGCATCATTAATCCTTGATGGCATTAGCCGTCTCATGACCTTGAATTCTGAAATCGTATTTCAAGAAGCAAGTTCAAATGCAACGACACGACACATGACAAGACATGAAAAGACACGACCTCATCCCGACAAATTTTTCCTATGTATCTTTTCTCCACAGTTTAAGAGGTCAGATTCAAAGCTTGCAGATACCAACAGATTATGCACGGTGGAAAAAGGTTTGGGTGATTTCGGTCGGGGTTTACCTGTCCTAAAGATACATCGACAAAAAATAAAAAAACCACAGTTACGGGTTTTTTCACTTATACGAAATCATTCAATCAGAACGTTTTGCACCTTTTGCAAATCATGCAGGTGAGTAGAACAATTGGAATGACGATTTAATTAGAAGTCTGGAACTAAAAAATAATTCAACTCTTCTCCATTTCAGAAAGGATAATATATTGCTGGTATGAGGACCAAAGCACATAGTACTAAGGTATACGTAAACATTGAGCCTTGGAGTTAGTTTTGAACAACGGGGTATTCCTAGCATAGTAAATGGAAAGATCAGTCTCAATATGTAATCATCTCCGTAGCCCAATAGACCAATATCCTTGAGGAAAATGTACTTCCTTGGAACCGAAGCATTAGGAAGCAGAAGAAATGACTAGAATCGATAAGACAACGGCAACAGAAATAACAACAAAAGCTCTCAGAAGACTTGTACATTGTATACGCTTACTAGAATGAGCGAATGAACCGATCGCTTCCATCTCATTCTTCTCCACCCTGCTAGTCGTCTCAACGCTTTTCCCCCATTACAAATGAACTTGAAATGTTAACATACATTTTTTTTACTATTTTGATTTAAAAATTGTATTACTACGAAAGTGAAAGTAACGTAGACAAATAACATAGGAGATGAATGTTATGAAGACGCCGGTGCCGATATCACAATCCCAACTTAAATGACATAATGAAATGGAAACTGAACCTGACTCCAAGTTCGAGTCGAAGGTCTGATCACAATCGCATAATAAAAACAGTCAATGAAACCTTCAAGTCAATGCAGAATATTGCAGAATAACAAATACTCGTGGACAAAATGCATAGACACGGCTGCAAAGACAAAACAACATCAAATCAACCAAAGCAATCAAAGCGACACAGACAATACAATAACCCCATTCAAGAAGCCGACAACGCACAAGAGCACCGCAACAAAACCAAAATAAAAATGATTTGAAAGCTCAAACTAGAGAACTAGAAACCAAAGCCTTAAACCTCAATCTATTTAAACAACAACTGCAGCATTTAAAAACAGGTTTTACATTTGACATCTTGCATCTTTGAAGCAACTGTAAATCAAAACAATGAGAACTTTCTTAAAAAAACGTACTTAGAAATTAATTTTGGAAAAGTACAATTACATAGATTCGTTATTAAGATGATCATATTTTTATTATTTAGTTTTATAATTAGGGTCTGCGTCATTTGAAAATCCTCAATTATTAGACATTTTCGCTGTTTTCAGGGGTATAGTCCGAAGATACGGCATTGTTGGAAAACCAAGAATTCTATCCAATAACGATGAGATAAACTTTATATAATCTAATGAAAGAGTTTAGCATTTGGTTGAAAGCGGAATGAAATTGTAGTACAATTTGCGCCCTGCGGCTATGTATTATATTTAGCTACGAATTCGCGGACGGGAAGACAAACAACGCGAGCGCATCATTGTTATCCCCTTACAGTTTAAATCGCCTTGAATCCCGCGATTCCACCAAGGTCACGATCACGACCATCGATGTGGCGATGGAAATGCTGGTCCAAGTCGCAACTGACCGCACACCTAAATTATACACGTAGGATTTCAAACTGCCTTCAAAGTCCAACGACAAACAGAGGCAAGAGGTTGCAGTTCAATCTAATCACAATTAAGCTCCCCAATCTCAACCCAAACCACCAAAAATGCTTCCTCTCCTGAAGCGCAACTGTGCGTATTTATAACCACACGACATAGTGGAAGCAACCAGCAATCCCAAATCACAATATTGACTCAAGTACTTGTTCGTTTCTTGTTGAAAAATTAAATTGCCATTTATAAACTGTTTGCCTTCAAGCTTTGCTTGCAAATTAAACGCGAATTCAAGTTTGAATTCACCTCAACTTGAAGTCTCAAATGAAACACGTTCAATGTAGCGGAAACCTTCCTAACTCTCGTAAACAGTGGAATATAATTGCCTATTCCAGTAGGTATGTACCTACATCCTAGTCTGGAGTCTACGGTACTCGAAGAGCATAAGAAAAAATGAGGAATTTCACTTAATCTTTCTTCCACTACCAATACTTTTGGTACACAATCAGCATTTCAAAAACGGACAAAACGCCTAAAAATTACGAATTGAAACATCCTCATGGAGAGTACGTAATATGGGAAATTATTTAATCCCTTTCAGTGCTGTGGTCCTCCACTTTGTCAGTTTTTAAAACAAGTGTATATAAATAAAATATTTTCAAATTTTTAAAACTTAAATTAGAACATTTTGCGAGTATATTTTTTAAAAAGTGTAAATATAACAATCAGCTTGTAAAAAGATTGCGAATTGGAATGTTATGTTTTTGGATGTTAGCAAAACGATAATGAGTATAACCAAACCTACACAGCTTTAGTTGCTTTTAGCACAACAATAAAGTTAGCATACCTAAATCACCGTTTACTATTCACCAATGCTATGACTATGACTGTACGATGTGAGCAACTGTTATAAAGCAAATAAATGCACAGGGGAACGCAAATGGAGAAAAAGGAAACCATAACCTAACCTAACCTAACTAACACCTTGCTTTGCCCGATTTTTCAGGGCAAAACCAGAACCCACGTGATACACCTATAGAAGGAGAAGAGTTTGTAGCTGAAAGAGACTGAATTCAGGAACACTTGAAATTGGATATGAACCGCAGTCACCGTCACAACTCCACGATGCGGCAGATGACCGTCTTATGTCAACAATGGATTTAGACACTTGAGCACGTGTCTCGAGAGGATAACACTCACACTAACGACACAAATGCTCAACACACAAGGACTGCAAAGAGCCATGCATAAAACCAGCCATGCATTTATGTGTTGCCCCACACCGTCGAATACTCATATAGCACGTCACATTTAACTTCACCCCACACTACAAACACATCAACACATGCCTTTAGGACAACAGATACTATATACCTACACCGAAAAATCTAAATACCTAATCTGAAAATAGGGAAAACGCATCTCTAAGCCATAAGCTCTATTCCTATATTAAATGCTTAAATTAAAAAATTAAGAATTATTACTTATAGAAAGATAGATAGCATTACTTTTAGATTACACTTGATATCTTCTCTGCACTTTGATCATTAGGATGATTCAATCTTATTTAGGTACTTGTATACACGAGGTTTATGTAAGGTGGATAGACAGGCGCTTAAGCCACAGTAGTCGTGTTTTTAAGTTTTCAACGTGAACGTCCGTTTTGAAAAAGATTCTACATAGTGTTGTATAGACATTGCGATAGGACTCGTGAGGTGATTTGTAATTTGCACACAACATAATTATAATGAAAGTTTGGCACGTTTTCACTGGCAGAATATAAAAGGTACCTGGTACAAATAAAATTATAACTAAATGAACTCAGGTTAACTTGGAACGCTTTGCCTTTTTTAGTCACTGCACTGCAATTAAAACCTTTTGAATCTTTTCAAAATCTAGGTACACAAAAAAATTAAGTTGATTCGCTTCAAAGTTACAAAACCGAACAATATCAACACGTATACAAGTATGAACTTTGTTTTCTTCGTAAAGGGAAGTTAAATGTGTAGTGTAGTGACTTGTTCCACAGTTTTTTTCAAAACGAAAAATGAATTATGAAATAAATTTTAAATTGAGTACAGAAGACTAACTAATCTGAAGAATGAATGGAAAGAAATCCGTTTTCGTGTTGTCTAATCGGAAGACATTTCCTCCAAGCCTCTTCCGTCGACTACACGCACTTGGAACAACTTAGGTATTAAATAATTATATCTAGTCAGATGCTTCGAGAAAGCTGTGAGTTTGTACACAAGTTTTCAATTTGAATTTGGTGGGGAAAATGTGGTGCAAGTGGGATTAATGCGTTTGTCCCTTGCACTGGGAAGAACTTAGAGCAGAAAAAGTACCAATAAGTACTCTAGGACACTAGGAACAAGGCATCTTTACTCCCAGACTAGAATACCCCTTTAGATTGCAC
>JAAXYX010000892.1:0-29055 GCA_036851915.1 Ptenothrix huangshanensis
GATACACGCACATGATATATATAATTATACATAATGGTAGATGGATGAGAAATGAACTTCGAAACGCTAAGGACGCGGAAATGGATATGGGTATAGCCTACCTCTACATATACATATAAGTCGATGTATAAACGAGCATGAGTACGACTGACGGATTGCGAGTAGTACTAGTACGCAGATTCTAGATTATTATTTATACATTCAAATAAGTATTTTAATATTTTTTTCATATAGGATATTGCCTTTGTCTTAGAGAATGCTCCGTTTCATTCACATATATCATGATGGCCTGGTGTCGTTTCGCTTCATGTGTGTAGTCCCAGTGGTGGTATAGTGTGTGCATGTAAAGTAGTAAAACTGTCCGCAGTATAGATGTAATTATAGATACAACTTGTTATTATGTGTATTTGTACTCATTGTTTGCATTAGGTATTGAATAGCTTCTTAAAATCCAAAGACATGTTTGCGTTTCTCGATAAAAACACGTCCAAGTCATTTATTTGCATTCATGCATAAACAATATGCATACAAGTTTAACATTTTTATAAGATCAAGATGACTTCAGTTCCACTATAATTATAATTTTATTATTATTTTACTAAAATATTATTCGACATGTTTAGTTTAGCAAATCATTTTACACTAATACCAATAATACGCTGACGACAATGAATGTTAGAAGCCATACCTTTTGACTTTGCAGATGTCTGGTTACTAGGCATTAGCATTAGGCAAGTCACTCTGTCTCCTCTGCGAGAGTGCAAAGGTAAGTAGTGACTCATACCAAATTATAAGCGCTAAATAGGTATATGGACAACTGGATAGGATACTAGCCTACGGCACGTCTGTACACCAGAAATGCTTTTATCATTGATTCTTTTTATTTCCTCGACCTCCTCGTCGATTCATAAAGTCATCATAAAATAGACCAAAAAAAGTTTTTAAATTTCTCTTGACGAGGTTAACTTGATTAGATGTTAATTTCATACTGAAAACAAATGTAAACTTTGTAGAATAGAAAACATTTGCTTTTACTTGTACATGCTCGTACGAATGTGCTATGCTCTTACCGCCACAAATATCATGGTATACGTAAACACACTTCCAGTTATACATTCGATGCATACATTCGGATATCGATAGATACCTAGATGGAAGCTGGCATGGTAGTCGGTAGGCAGTTTACTGGTACATGAATATACATACGCTTTAAGGCTTTTCCTTAGCCTGACTTGAGTTGACATGGCTTTGGCTTGGCTGGTGGATGGCGATGGTTTTAGGGTCACATCATCACTCATCCCATAATAATAATGGAATAATATGCAGATTTAATGTACCAGAAAGTATATTTGTAATATTGTATTTTTGTAATGTGGTAGTGTAATCTACCATGCAGTAGCATCAAATAACAGCATCGGGAACAGGAACAGTCAAGGCAGCAGCTCAAAGCAGAAGACAAACAAATATAAACATGAAGCAGAAAGACGTATACATTGCAGTATGAACGGAAACAACCAACGCACTCTCAACTCTCACATGCACACACGTTGTACACTGCACTCATTATACTCCGTGTCAGTCCTCCTTGATAGTAGGAGCATTGCTATTCGCACTAAATACTCAGCATTCCACACAGTTAAACTATGCTACAATTATATAAATACACAGAGCGGAAGAAAGAATACTCAGATTCACACGTCGGGACTTGATCATGAGGACTACTAAACTAACCACAGAACTCATGTACCTGCGTCATTTACGTTTTTTAAATAAATTATTCAAAAACCATTAACAAATCTCATGAAAGCTCCGTTCGTGTAGTAAATGTTGTTTAATTAGTGTCAAATTTTTAATTACCTAGAGGGTTCGGACAGTAGGCGTCAAAAATTCGTCATTGACAATTTACAAT
This sequence comes from Ptenothrix huangshanensis, assembly GCA_036851915.1. NCBI lineage: Eukaryota > Metazoa > Arthropoda > Collembola > Symphypleona > Dicyrtomidae > Ptenothrix > Ptenothrix huangshanensis. Next base: position 1,910 of record JAAXYX010000892.1, read on the forward strand.
TTGAATTAGGTTTGACTTGACCTGCAACGGTAGTAGGAATTTCAACGTACTTAAAGCATATTATCAAGCGTGAGCATTTGCAGTAGCATAAGTGCGGCTTCGCATATGCACATTCACAATCATCAGCCAATAATCGTAAGTCGTCAGTCGTCAGTCGTCATCCTACCTAAGCGAAATTTTGGCTGCCCAGTAGAAGAGATAAAAAAATGATGCACTTTGCAATGAAGACCGTGGAAGAGGTACAACGAAAGAAAAAGTTGAAGAATGTAGACTTGCAGACTTAGTGCGATAGTGATAAGACATATTATTATGTAGAGGAGGCTGAAAAGTGTAGAATAATGGGGTCGCATTGGGTTGTGGTGTGTATGGTGTGTGTGGTGAGTGTGTGTGGTTGCCTGTCTGGTGGGGAGGGGAAATGCAAGCAGTTATTTTATTAGGTCTATAGCCCCGTATGTAGAGTCATAGACGTGTAGATAAAACATGACGAGACGAGAGCTTCTTTTAATAGTGCATACTGCATAGCTTGTGATATGATTGCGTCAGTTCCTAAACGTAACGTAGACGCAGGTATGCATTCATATCACTTGAACATCCAAAGGCAAGCAAAGGCAACGGCAACCCACATTATTAGATTTGTCCTGCCTGTCCTGTTACTGCTACTGCTGCTGCTCCTGAATGTACACACAAATCCATTTCCCTGCTATTCAAATAACACTTTTTCATACATTTTTTCGAGCATATGTGATTGTAAATTCGCGTTGCGTTTTTCTCACACGTTCACAACAGAACGTCGGTCCTGTCGTACCCACTCATGTCATGCCGATGCTATTATTTCGTTTGATTCATCCCATCCCAGCCTATGCGATGTCATGCCATGCCATGCCATACCATACCATACCATACCATACGATGCCATACCATACGGTTCGTGGTGCAGATAACACTTGAACGTTCAATGTGCAAATGTGGTCCAGTTCAAAAATAGAAAAGCCACACATTTTATGTACACATAGTGATGGTGATGGGGATGGTACGTAGGTAGATTGTATTTGAAGTGAAGTTGTTGGCTCATCGGTGTGCATATGCATTTTATTTTTTTAAGTATCAGTTTCCTATATTTTATATATGAATAGGAACGATGAACGGAAGATTAGATAAAGTACATATATCGAAAGTGAGTGGCATCCTATAGGGCTATCCTATCATTATCATTGGTTGTAGCTATACAGATATTTATGCGCCAGCTTATTATCATTATGGACACATGCAGCTATGCAGCAATTCATAATATGAAAGTAACCAGCCGTCTGCCTCTGATTCTATATACTATATACTAAGTGTATAGTCAAACTATTCCTTATTCCTATCTTCCTATTACAATTACAGCTATTCCAATGTTAATACTCAAATGCCAATACTAACAGACATTGCGTACAATCTGTCGGCCTAATCCCTTCTTGATGCTGTTGCTTATGATTTCGTCCTACTTGCCATTACTCTGTGTACATAGTCCTGGCGTAGAATGACACGTACCTAGTCTAAAACATACACAATCCATATTTTAAAATGTACTAGGGCACTAGCTACACTTTTCAGCATTTCAGAAACCCATATGTTTTATACATATGTACATATGCATGTGATATCTGTATGTACGGTATGTACATAGGTGTGAAGGTATGTACGGAATTGAACCTTCATGCAGAAGCAAGATTACCAATAATGACAGTGACAAAAGGTCTTTCCTGGCTAGCTACACGCTACAAATATACTCACGCAGAGTGTACAAGATTCCACATTACTGTCATCGTATAATCTACAATAATAGAAAAACTTAAATCTATCTGCAGGCTCGTTTCCGATGCATATTTTTCGCACTTACCTGGTTCTGCTTCTGCTATTGCATTGCACTGCAACAAACTATCCGCGTCAAATAAAAAGTACAAAATAATAGCAGAACGAAGCGCCAAATAACTAATTCTTAAAAGATAATCTGTCTTTCGAGGAACGGACGAATGAAAAAAAATAACATTTTTTTCTATGGTCGCGTCAATCATATTTGATGCGACAGGATGCAAAAGATCGATACTATTGCACTGCGATGAAATGTAACTAAATGCGATGCATGTTTGCATAGGTATGAAGACCCAAAAATAAACTCAGCTGAAATTCAAATCGCAACATTTGAATTGGATGCATGAAAGAATTTTATGCAACTTTTAATAATATGTATGGCGTCTGTTTCGCCCCCCTTTCACCCTTATGCAGCCATTTATCACATGCGATGATCTGACTGATGACGGTTTGTGCTGTTGTTGTTGTTGCTACTGCTCCTGTTGCAAAGGCGAAGCTGCAATGTCATGTGTGTGCAAGAGGAGAAAGCAATTCATAATAATATTTTATTATCGTTACTCACTCACCTGACTGTCCGTGTCCGCCATTCTCTTATCATTCTCAAAGCAAAACAAGAGGTTACAGTTTGCAGTCCACTCTGCATCCTGCAGTACGGTAGAAGAAATGTGCATGAGAATGATGCGAATGCAGGCAGGTAGGCAGTAGATGTGGTCGTTCAGTTGGGCCACGACGACGACAAGGATAAAGGATGAAGAATGAAAGACGAAACTCACTGGTATGCACATTACATTACATTGCATTACTTCATTCTGACTGCATCCCATCAGCATCAGCAGTCAGCATTCTTTATTCAGATTCACAAATACGCGAGGGAGAGAGAGAGAGAGAAGAGAAAATGACGGTGCAGGTACACAAGTCTATATACACTATACAATAGAAGTTGTACAGCAACTGTAAGCTCGTGGAAGATGTAGAGGAGAATTGTACTATGGAACAGATAGCAGAGAGTTGCAGCTTGGGCTCGCACAAAAAGCCAATGGTTCTCAGACAGTGAGTGCACACGCAGTCAGTTGACAATTGAGTTCAACCGTGTTTTTGCCAATCGCAATCTCTCGAGTGTGTGTGTCGGTCTGGCCTCTCATTGCCTTTGCTTTGCATTTGCTTTTGCTTTTAACTCTAGCCTTGCCTGCACACATTTGTACATCCATAAATCGACATCCTCTGCAGCCCCAGCTCTCTATACTTTGTAGTAGGTGTAGATAAATAATTGGATCTCTATCTGCATTTTATGCCTATAAGAATAGGCAAGAGATTTATTTGACTATTTACTATAAAACGATGCACATAGAACACTAAAAGGCCGTAGGTACCGGTATCCAACCGTACTATATTATAGGGGACACATGCACCACCATCACACGTACCGTGTGGATGATGTTACGTACTTTGCAAGTTTGTGAGTGAATGAGGGGAGCAAGTACCTTGAATTTAAAAGTTATTCCAATTTGATTTCACTATATCTGCGTAAATGGTGGTAGTTTAGATTGATGGACAGAGATAGGACGATCGTAGCTAGATAGTAGAGTGTATGCACATTACCTGCACCTAGTCTATACGTACAATATGATTATGTTTAGGGAGATAAGAGCATGCAGATAGGTCCATAGGCGGACGGGATGGATATGGGTATAAGATAGAAAATGCATCTACTGGTGAGTGTAAGCGTAAGTGGATAGGGATGGGAGTGAATGTGGCATTCACATCGATTTCCACGCAATCCTAATTGAACATTCGCATTCGCATTCTTGCATAGTTGTTGCAGGTGTTTGTGCATTGATGTCTAATGAGAAATTCAGCTCAAGTTAAGTTAACTCAACTCAACTTGCTTCCAAGTACAAGTACAAGCACCAAACCAACCCATTAAAAAGCACAGGAAAGGAGCGCAGGAAAAGCAAAATACAGCAATAACAAGACTAGACCAGATCGCCACACCAGCTCTAGCACTAGTACCAGTACCAGTACCAGTACCACTGCCAGCCAGGCAGGCAGGCAGACCATGAAGCCAACAAGACAGCAACAACTGTCAGAGCACATTGCAGATACTACAGCTCCATTCAACTCAACAATTCCATGACTCGATGACTGTTTGGCTGTGACCCGACCAGCATTTCGTCGATGAAGAGTCAAAATGATCGAAATCCATATGCATCAAAAGGCAAGACGACTTAAATCCAATAGATTTAAAACCAAAATGACCTAAACCCATTAGTTTAAATGTGGATTTAGGTCAGCTTGATTTAAAGTCCTTTTGGATTTAATGCATATTGCTTTTATTGGCGTTTGGATTTAGGTCATTTTGACTCTTCATCGACGATTTGCATATTATAGTAGCAACTAGTAACTAGGTATCCAGATTCCAGAGACAGGTTGCAGGTACCATTCAAATTTCAAATGAAAATAATTGTCCAACGTTCAGCGTAAAAGATAATTGATATGGCACAAAAATCCTACAGACACTGTATATGGTCAGAGAGTCGTAGTCATAGTCTTATTCCATCATTGTGTGTGTGTATTGTGGTGCATATTGCACAAGCTTGACTTGCCTTTGGGTCGTGGCTTACTAGTAGGTATATGTAGAAAGTTCAATATCTGTGTGTGTGAATGTGTGAACATATAGTTTGCTAAGTGTATGGGATGTACCTAACTACTTGTGCAGCTAATATACATGCCCATAAAGATATAGCCGTGTAATCCGTAGACAGATAATAAGTAATAATAATGGCTGAATGGTGCTCAATTATATCTTTTTTGCGACGAGTAAATATTTTCTATTTATGTATGCGGATGGGGATGCGGCTGTGTTCCGTATTACCTGATTTCCCTTGAGATATCACAACTCACCAAATCCCTAACCTATAGAGCATGTATGCTCAACCAAAACCCAGAAAAATCATATAGCGCAAATAATCCAGAGAAGAGCACAGCACAACGATGCCAACTGTGTAGGTATAGTGTGAAAATACTATCAATGGGATTTGCGTCAATGCTGTGATTACGAGTAGGAGTATGAGTACGAATGTGAGTAAAAGCGAATATGATGAAATGGAAGTGCAGCGGATAATGATGATCAGGATTGAGATAAAGTAGAATTATTATAAATTACACACAATGCAATGTCGATCGTGAAACCTAGATCAAAGTCAAGTTAAGTCGAGTCAAGCCAAGTCAAAATGGCATGTCATACCAGCAACAACTCCAACCAAGCAAAGCAAAGCAAAGCAGAGCAAAGTCAAACCAAACCAAACCCAGACAGTCTTGCAATAGTGCAATGCAATGCAATGCAATGTAATGTAATGTAGGTAGGTAGTCATTTAATACTTACCTATCCACCTAGGTATTTAGAAACAAATAAATAATGATGCGATTGCGGTAGCTATGTTAGTACAAATAATTAGTATGTACAATATAGCGGTACTCTTTATCTATTCACCAAGCATTGCATGTGATCCTAGGCTTGTCATGATTTTTCGGCTTGAATGCGACCCAGGCGACCCAAACATTGTTTTCACTCTCATATAAGTCCTGTGCACTTGTACCATATGCACATCCATATCTCTTTTGGAGAATAATGAATGCTAATGTTAATAAAATAACTTGCCTACCCACATATAAAATATGGCGTAATGTAATGGTAATTGTAATGGGAATAGTAATGAGAATAATAACCGAAGATACAGATTGTATCTAGATGGGTAGGTACCTACCTACTCGATAAAAAGGATGGCATAATAGTCAAGTTGCATTGAATTCAATTACGGCAAATACTCCACTTTAACATTTGTTCTCTAGGGCTTTCAATTGCATCGCATTTCTTGCTTGGTTTGCTTAACTAATCGTAGTGCGTAATTTGTAATCGCAAGTTCAGCTTATTGTTGTAAGTGTTGAAGCCGAAGTTAGTTAGCTACATAGTTAGTAACTTAGCTGATTAGACAGACGGATGAATTGCAAAATGGCATAGACGCCAGTTGGACATACCTTTATAACACATTTCATTTTATTCGCTCATTCTCACTTTAATAGCTGAAGGTTACATTTTTATTTCATGAGTTAATTCTCAATGTTAATGTATGTATGAGTTTGGCTACGTATGCGATGGCCACTTCGTGTACTTATACATAATACAATACATAGTATACATAGGTAGATAGTAGATAGGTAGGTAGATACTCTTATACGTAGCAATATCAATGGCAGATGTTGATTTTGAATTTGATTTTGTTTTCTATATATACTGCCTCATGTCGATGCGAATTCAAATGCAAAGGTACTAGTACTAGGTAGTTTTGATAGTTTGATGTTCTCTGGTCGGTGTTCGTTCTCGTTTCTCTTATATAATACCCACTTGATGATATGAGAAAGGAGTATGTACTACTATGAGTATTACACTAACGACTGACACTAGCAGTCTAACAATTGCAATTATACATAGGCATGTTTAGAATAAAACACACAACTAGAGAGACTTGTGTGGATAGACTGAGACAGGAGATATCGTCGATGTTAAATTAAATAGCAATATCTGTCTGAGCAGATTGCAATGACTGATGAACACGTTGCTCGCTTCTTTTCTCTACTTGTGCATCCACATTGAGACTGATATATCTATGTACATATGTACAAAATATCGTGTCATATGTTGCGATGCCATGGGATGTGGTGATACGAATATACCTAATACACCACACTAAAACAGATAAAATCAAGAGACAGAGAACACTTGACGAGAATATACCTCCATTTCCTTCTCTTTTGCCTTTTGTTATTATTCTTTTGCCAAAAAACAATGCTCATATTTTGATATTTATTTATTTATAATTTATTTAGGTATGAATACACTTCTGCAGTCATATATATGGTGGGACATAACATCTACAATATAGACGGTATAAAGCGAGCAATATAATTTTGGTTATAAAACAATAATGTTTTAGTACATGAGTACACTGCTACAAATATTAATTTTAAATTCAACTTTATTCAACTATTTTTTCGATTCTATTCAACTCTCTCCCTCTCTTAAAATTTAGTACCTCATCCTTCGTTTGCTAGATGGAGGAGATAAAAGATACAATCATTATTTTTTTCAATGTACCCTGCATCGAACGCCACGCATTTGGGTTAGATGCTCCGTAGCTATATAATTACAAATATCTCAGTATTTCTAATGTGGCTATTGTGATTTTTAATGTAAGTGATAATAACTGTAAGATGATATGCAAGCAGTAATAATGCGATATAAAGCTCTTCCATATGCAGAAATAAATTACTTGGATTTTTACCAGTGAAGCAATTTAAAAAAATTAATGAGTCCAACTGCCTCCTCGCACTAATTTTTATGCACTAAGTTCTGAGTGCAATAATCGGTGATGATAATAATAAAGCATCAGCGTCAACATGGAATATGAACATGAGTTTTAGATTATGGCTGGACTTGAGATATACTAAGTTAATGAAAGGAGGAAATGCGAACTAACTAGCAAGAAGAAAAGTGGAAAACAAACAACATTAAGATAAAAGGAGTTAAAGATGCAGATCACCCAACCACAAATATTAATGCCGAGGTACCTAGGTGTGAAGCACAAGTCAAATGCGAAGTCAAAGTAAGCAAAACCAAAGTCATAGCCAAAGCCAAGGTAAAGGTAGGTAGGTAGGTACCTTCACGCGGTGCAGTGTGCAGTATATTCACCAGACAATCAAAATCAAGGGTCACATGGTTGCAAATTACATACTATATAGCTATGCAATACATTGTAGGCTTGCTAAGTGGTTGAAAAAAGGAATAGTGTTACACTTCCAATGGAAACTAATAATAGTTAGGAACTAGGAAAGGAGCAGTAACAAACAGGGGCTATGCAACTGCTATTCTAGTGAAGGAAGGCTAGTGCGTGGATAATCTATCTGCATTCTCTTTTTTCCCATCTCTGTCCGTTTCGTGTATGTATGTATGTACCTACTCGAATTCGAGATTATGTTATCTGTATCTGCAGAGGAGCAGCAACATCAGAAAGAGCAAGAGCATAACATGATTATGTAAAATGTAAATAGGAATTGAATTGTGACGAGAGGCAGAGCCAGAAGCCATGCCAAAGTACAGCAACGCTAGAACTAGAGCTATGTTAGGTGGGTTGGAAGTTGGGACGTGGTATGAGTATGGTAGTATAGTGGTACGTATGCATACTATACACGCATGGCAATTTGGTAAGAGATGACCATCAAAATTGCACCTACAATTTATTATGATTATTCTATTACACTCACGGGCTTGGTTCTCTCGCTCTGTGTGTGCGCTAACATAGAGAACGCAGATAATGCGAATGCGAACGCAAACGTTTGCAGAACTTGAACATGGAACTTTTGTTTTTACACTCGAAAATACAAAACAACAAAAACAAAGAAGAAAATACAGGACGATGCAGTCGCAGTCGTAGTCGTAGTCGTAGTCGTAGTCGCGTAGTTGCGGTTCGCAGTGTGTGTATAGTGTGTAGTGTACTGAATTCGATGCCTATTACGTACCATATGTACTATCGAGGTTGTAGATAATATTATAGTAAATAGTAAGAAGCATCTATCTATCCATCTATCTATCTTTCAGTGAGATCACCTCACAACTCAATGCAAACAGAACAATAAAATTAAGCTAAAGCTGTTTTCTGTGTTTTCTTTTCTCTCCTGTATTTTGTTGCTTTGCTGTATTTTATTTTATTTTCCTCCGCCGTTCTATTCCCTCTACTTGGTTTCCTTCTGCTCCTGCGTTTTCTACTGCTATCGATGCTTATGGTTGTCCACCTCCACTCCGCACAGATGTGTGAGCTAAAGATGGAAAGTAAACGAAGAAGCAAGCAAAGGCTGTGCTATCTTATTATCTTTAATGTAGATATAGATATATATCCAGGTATATATAGGAATACGAATTTAGAGGAATGCAAGTGAAGAAAATGAAACCCTCTCCGCAAACTTGAAGGTTCTATAGGATATACAAGTAAAACACGATGCTGAAATTGATGCTGATGCTGACATGGTGTATATGGATGGGGTATTTGTTGGTTAGTGTATCAGTACTTGAGTTCAAGAGAGTAAACAGTAAAAAAATAAAGTTTTACCATATATTTTTCATGTCTACCTATTCTTCGAGTGCCTACATTAAGGAGCGAGTGCGTAACGTCTGATTAGTAAAGTAAATTGTACCGTGTTTAACTCAGCTTCTTCAGGTAGCTCTTGTTTTGGTACAAAACTCCATGTACCTCGACGTAAAGTAGGTAGACATGGAAGTAGAGTGGAAGCATGAATTCGAATTAGAATTAGAAGTATAATGAAAAGTAAAGATGCATAAAAGTAAAGTAAAGTAAGCAGGTATAAAAAATAAAATGTGAGTCATTCATCGCCATAGCCATCACCATACCATACCATACCATCGACAGTACCAACGACAGCGACAACGACTAAAGGTTACGGCGTAGTATTCGTCGTACTCGTAAACTTGTTCATAACTGTTTTTGAATGTCGCTCGTTGTTAGGTGAAGAAAAAAATTATAATGTTTCTTATAATATGTTCGTTGTTAAAAGCTGAGGTAAAGTAATAAAGTCACGACGTAAAGGAAAGGTGTGTCGTATCTTTTCTTTTTCTGTATGCAGTCACCAAATGCCTACATAAATACCTACACATATTACAACGCTACAAATCCAAATACGAATACAACCAGCAAGAGAAAAACAACAGTGCTGAAATTGAAGCATAAACAGCAGCAGCAAAAAGGCACGGCAAGGTAAAGCAAGGCAAGGCAACATAACGTAACAACTACACTACACAACACAAAACAAAACAACAGTGGGCACAACACAACAAAACAGTCCATCAGAAACAGAATTAGAAACAGAGGCAAGAACTATGTTAAAGTAAAACGGCAAATAGCAATAGCATTTAAGCATTCCAAATTCCAAGTCTATTCCGCTAGTCCACTCCACTCCACACACACACACACACACACACGCATACATACACAAACACACAGTCAAAGATCCATGACAAAACCATAATTGTAATGGCAATAGCAACAGTGATATACACTACAATAGCTATGACTATAATTTCAGTTTTACTTGATAGTACAGGGTTATACCTGTACTAGATTCTAGATTGTGATTGCATATGTTGTCGTTGGCAGGTACGTGTCACTGAAGCTCAAAACTCAAGACTACAGCCAAGTCAAGACGGAATCGAGAATGCGATACGCAATGTGCTGTACCGTACCGTGCTGTAGTGTATACGATGGTAGCATAACAAGAACAAGAGTACAAATGGCTATGCACTGTTCTCTAGAAAATACACAAAGATCCATAGCAACATGCAGACTTATACAGGAACCGAAAACCCTGCTGATTTCATTGCGTTCTTCTATACCTTCCAAATTAAATACGTGTAAAATCCTGAAAATGGTACACGCATGGAAAGGGTTTCTTTCGATAGGCCAGCTCATGCTGATAGAAGAACAAGAGAAATAGATCCAGTATATAACACACCTCTTCTCCTTCTCTTGCTTTCCTTCGTGTGCACTATGCATGTAGCATGCACGCATATTATACGCACGGCCCTAGAAACGTGGCCGGTGACGGTAAACGAAAATGAAAAAGGCGAAGGAAACACATGGAATGAATATTCTTTGTGAGGATGGCGAACAGGATGACTATGACTATGGCTATTGCCACGACTACTATGAAATGGATATGGGATGGATAGCTTGTGCAAAGTGTACTTAATACAGATACATAAGAAATAAGAAGTAACAGTAAAACTGTAAGTAAAGTTGGAAGTTAGATAAATGTTGAAAAGACCTGCTTGGCTTCCTGCATCTGTTTGTATCCACTGCTCCGAGTGTGTGTACTTTCTTCCACTTCGACACAAGTCTGCAGTCCACAGTCGACTTGATACTACGATATGACAAGAGGACATGACAAATACCTAATAATTGTGAAGAATTGAGAATTGTGCATAAAAGTGCCTTTAGCCTTTACGACTAAACACTCAACACAGTCAGTGCCTGTGAGTACGAAAAACACAAATTTTCATACAATGCCATTTTTATAGGCATGCCACTTATCTGTATTTCAGTACAAACAGGCAGGTACTGTTTTTATACTAGAGTTCTATTAGTTAGTTTGGTTACTGCTGCTGCTCTTACACAACTACCCTACTGCTACACAACCAGTAGATATTTATTACACATATACCTTGGTAGGTAAAGTAGGTATTTATGTCTGGGTACTTGTCAAAGATAAAAACTGTACTGTTTAGTAGTTTAGTTTTAGTAGCTTATTCCTTCGTTTCGTTATTCGCATCGGCATCGGCATCGACATCGACATCGACATCGACATCGACATTCGCATTCTCCGCTTAGTAGTAGTTTGCAGCTTTCCGGAGGTGAGGTAAAGGCTGGCTGTCTACCCTTGGTTGTTGCCTCTTGCAATTGCTCATCTTGTAGGTGTAGGCATACATATAGGTGTGTAGACCGTAACGCACTGAAACACACTGGGATAGAAAACGGAGAAGAATAGAACGCAACATTCTTGACATTTTGTTTGTTTCGCAAGTTTTACTCATTGAGCGTGCTGTTTACTGTTTGCTCTCTGCTCTCTGCTCCTACTGTTCCATGGGCATGGGAAACCCGTACGCATAGTCATTATTACTCTTGGTACTACCATAGCATTTGCCATTGATAACATGCCCATATTCTTATTGTTAATCTACTCCAACGTTCTTCCCTTATCAGCATCCACTTCCACTGTATAAAAGGATTTGAACGATATTATGACCGGGGAACGGACTGAACGAGTAATAAAGCTGTAGCTTCTAGAGGACAGCCTGTGTAATGTAAGTGAGTCGAAACTGTGCTACCTGCGCCTCTTTTTTCAGTTTCCAACTTCCAACACCAATATCAACTCATGGAGGACAAATACAAACAAACAAACTACAGTAAAAACACTCATTGTCAGAAGATAACAAAAAACTGAATTTACTACGATTGGATTTGGATTTGAAATGAGTGCACGAGTATATTATGCCATGGCAGAATGCGTGCGTGTCCTATATAGAATAAATACAGTTAATTGTAAGATATCTGCATCTCTTGAGTACAGATATCTTGGGCTGAGCTGAGCTGCGCTGGTAGGTACTTACTGTAGTTGTAGTTGTAGTGGTGTAGATTTTCCATGGATACAACTATGAACTTCTGCTGCTAGGTACATATATACTTATGTCTGGTCTTTGACTTTGGTTTTGCCTGTGCAAGCTTAAACGAGAGAAATTATCCATACTGGCTTGGTTTTGCTTCGGCGAATTGGATGGGAGCAGGAGGGTAGGAGATAGGATACGGTAAGCTAGGATAGAGAATAGGATAGGATAGGATTAGACGTGTGCAAACTTGGCATAATTTATATTTCATGTGCACTATCACAATCAGTCAGTTACCAAGAGCAAGGAGTCAGCAAGCAGACGCACCACAAATATCATCCATGTCAATAGCATGTAGCATCGAGCAACCAGCATCCCAATCCCAATCCAAATTCCAATTCTAACCCGTCTCCATCATCAAGCTATTTGGGCAACGCACGATAAATGCGTGATGAAGGGAAACAAAAACGATCATGTGAAAGATACATTAACTACACCACTGCACATGTGTGTGTGTGTACGCAAGATTACGATTACGAGTACGACGTACGATTACGTCTATGTGATGCATTTGAAAAAGAAGAACAAGAACTAGCACTAGACTAGCACTCATGTCCTCGTTGCTTTTGCCTGGCTTGGCTTGGCTTGGCTTGACTTAACTTGGCTGCTTTGGCTCGGCTTCGTCTTCCATTTCCATTGCATTGCATTAGTTTTACGTTGGGTTATGCTACGGTTCCTTTCCTTCCCTGCCTGCTTGCCTTTCTTTGGTTCAGTTTGGCAATCCTATAGCATCGTATGGTGTACTATGGTGTTAGTCATGGTAACGCTTGATCTTGGTCTTGGCACGATCAACAATCAAATCACCCAGCATTTTCATCCAATCCAAATTCAATCCAATATCCAATACCCAATCCAATTCAGTGCATATAGTGTGAAGCCTTGTCTGGCCGGGCCTGGCGTGGCCTGACTTTGGCTTTGGCTTTGGCTTTAGTTTTGGCTATGCATGTGTTCACATTCAGAGTTCAGCAAACGAGAAGAAAGACAATGCAGACTATCGACGAGATAGCGAACTATTGCATAGAGCATATAACATGTATGTACCCAGAAAGATAGCATACAAAGTATGTATATAGGACGTACATAACTTGCATATAGAGCAGCAGGACCAGCGAAGCAAACCAAGGCTACATATAGGGATAGCGTTTCAGTGTAACAGAAACAGAGAAAGCACAAAAACAGCGTGCAGTTCTAAAGTAGGTATCTTACAACAAAGGATGGGAACGAGTGAGAGAGAGAGGATGCAACGCAATGTGTGTACGATGCGATGCGATGCAGAGGAGACGACAACGAAAAAAAACGCAAACGGAATCAATCTCATTCCAATCCAATGAACGAAACAAGAATGTACGCAAGGAGCGAACACTGAACGCTGAGTAGCAACAGACTGAACTGTATTGGAAATATGAAAAAAAACTCACTGTGGTTTTCAAGTCAGCACCAGCACCAGGGAAGCAGTAGGACCAGGAGCAGGATTTGCATCTGGCATTTGCTATTTGATTAAGGCAAAGTTGAGGGAGTAGGAAAGAAGGATATATTAATAATATAAAATCCATTCAAATGCCCTTGCCGATTCCTATAAGCTCGAAACGACATGATGCAGTGCGGAATCACACCACACCATTATAATAAAATGGTATAAAGAAATCTTATGGGGGAGATGATAGACGAAGACAAATACGATTGTCGATCCAGTCAGGGTTTGACGAAAAATTCTGAACACACAAACCTGGATATAGATATACCTATATATATATAGGTATATGTATGTACATGTATATATATATATATATATGTGTGTACATAAATGTTGATAAAAAACCAAGATTGAAGATAAACTCTTGCCATCTTGTGCGAATAAATGAATCCTCCGTGGATCAATCACAAGGGTCATTGGCATTCATCCTCGAGGGGAAATCGACACGCGTAGTACACGCAGTTACCCTCTATTCTAATAATCCCCCTGTTCTCTAACTCTGTTCGTATTCTTATAGACGGTGTTCGTATGTGCGTGTTTGTGTGTTATAAACGTTGCCTGGCGTTGACTTGGCTTGGCGTTGGCATGGCATGGCATGGCAAGGCATGGCCTCTTTACCATGTCTTGTCGTTGTCGTTACCACCATCACCATCAGCAAACCAACCTCGAACTATACCTATATATGTATATCCAATCGCATTCGGCATTCGCAGTTCTCATTCGCACTGCAATGTGTGTGAAAGAGTTGGAACATATCAAGAACAACACCAAGATCAAGACAAGAGTAAAGAATCAAAAAGTACTATGCCTAAACTTGCCCCCCTTGCCTTCACAAACTAACTCCCCATTTTTAAGCTCTAATATAAGGGAAGCAATAAAGAAAGAGAAATAAGTAAACAGACTATGTATTTACTTGAGGCTCGAAGATGTGTGGAAGTGTGGAATAAAGTGTAGATGTAGAGGGTAATAAAGTAAGTAAGTAAGGAAAAAGGAAAGGCCAGGCCAGGAAGGTGCGTAGGTACATGCATATTTGTATGCGCTACTCTTACTCTTGATTCCATTATGCTGATGCTAAAATGCGATGCCACGAAATTCTTGTTGCTGCTGCGTTGTTGAGTGCGTTGGGTTGCGTTGGGTTGCGTTTTGCGTTGCGTTCCCTTGCCTTCGCCTTGCCTTGGCACTGCCACGCATTTTGCCTTGCAGTTTCCTTCACTTCTTCGATTCAACGATTCAGCCAAGCATCTTCTTAGTGTAATGTACAAAGTACAGGCACAAGTATAATGGAGGTAGGTAAGTCGGTAGGTAGGTAAGAACGCATGGCAGTAACATAGTAACACACTACATACTTGCACACTACATGGCTAGGTATACATATAGACAACCTATACATAGGTAGGTAGGGCTTGCAGTGGTGCTCATAGTGGCAGTGGTAGTGGTAACGACTATTGGATTTGGCTTTGGGTTTGGATTTGCAATGGATGCGGATGGAAGTGGAGAGAGAGAGAGAGAGAGAGAGAAAGAATAGTAGAAGGCTGTGCAGTAGAATATTGTATTTGCCTTTACTCTTGCCTTTCCTTTAGCTTTACTACGCAGTCCGAACACACAGACTCAGTGACTCACACACACGCTTTTAGCACATAAAAACATTACGCTTCTCTCTCTCTCTCTCTCGGTCTTCGCAATCGCATTCGACATTCACGATTCAGGTCTTCGATATATGTATACAAGCCCATATGTATACGCAGACAAAGTACAGAATCTTGTTCTGTATAAACTGTTAACGTCCAAGTCCAACTCCAATTCCAAGGATGTACATTCTAGATATGCGGTAGACTACAGCTAGAGCTAGTGTACAGTCACAGTGTAGGGTATTAAAGATGTAGAAGTAGAAGCAGGGCTAGAGCCAGAGTATTTGAGAAAGTGTTTCAAGCTTGCACTGAAGTGGTGTATATACAACTGGCTCTTACATAGACATGCCTTACATACGTGCAGCTCACTCACTCATACTCACTCCTTCGCATGGCATCGCATCGCATCGCATCGGATTGCTTTACTTGGTTTTGTGCAGTGCATGTGCATGTTCAAATCGATCCATTCCTGGTTGCTCCTGTGCCATAAAATGCAGAGGAATTTTATGTTTCAATGGCTTCACTCACTCAACCAGCCAAAGCCGAAGGAAAGCCAGAGCAAAATCCAAAGCCAAAGATATAGCCATACAGTGATATACCATAGCGAAGTGGAAGCATACGCCAAGCCAAAGCCAAACCAAACCAAACCATACCAGTGCCAGTGCCAGTGCCAGTTGAGCCAGCAGCAGAAACCCTACTATGCATTATACACACGACACACACTACGGGCTGTAGCGTAGATCGTAGTCCTTACAGCTTCAAGCTTGGCTGATTATAATGCATTCTCTCACTCACTCTTCTATGCGTCTTTCTGCATAATATGCTGCTACTGCTGGTGTTGTTGCTGCTGCTCTTTCTGTACAAAGAACTACCTGTGCTAGACTCTGACTCTGCTCTATTCGCTTCTCTGAAGGTTCCCTTTTGCATTCCGATTTGGATGTGGAAGTGGATGCTTTTTACTTTTATATTATTTCACATTTCACTGCAGACGCGGAGATATTGATGAATCTGTGTATTCTATATGGGAACACGTAGTACTATTGTTAGCGCTAGGTGTACTGGGATGTGGATATAGGTATATGTGCAGGGATTGCAAAGACTCACGATCAGCGGAGGCGGTGGCAACGGCAAATCGAAATGGCAGTTTATCAGTAATATCTGCGTAGAAGGATGCCTTTCTGTGTTCTACGATTTTTTAAATAGAATAATATTGAGCATGGTACATTTTTTAAAACACAGTTAATACTATTACGAATGACACTGCAGTTGTTGTTTTTTAGATGTAATAATGCCCATTACGACTACATCGTATTTTTTTTGTCCTGTATTGTTTTCCAATGGGGAATTTACAGTAGCCGTTTGTACATATCATGTAATTAATGATGACGATGGATTATAGGTGAAGACACATATTTATTTTCGCTTTGTTTTTGTTGCAGTATTAAAAATTGGGGTAAAGATAAAGCCTCCCAAGGTGTCGCACGTGTAAGAATATTATGTCAAAAGGAGTGAAGCTGCCATTTCTTATCCGGGTATCCGGGCTGAATGCATGTTCGAAGTTCGTTTGGCCCTAGATTGGTCTGACAAAAATGTTTTGTAATTTTGAAGGGGGTTGCAGACTGCGACAGTAAATACACACAATTACAGAGAAATGCAAAGAGCCATAGTTTGCTTGCCATACAGTCAGAAGTAAAACTCAGTCGGAGTTTTACCTGGGACGGTTTTTCAGAACCTAGGAAGTTTTTGTTGAAATTTTACGACATTTTTATCACCTGGCCAATAAGAATTTTGGCCGTTACGGCCAAAAATTCTAAACCGTGTAAAATATTCCCTGGTATCCCACTTTTGCTGCTGCCTGTATTTGTGTGCAAAATGATTGTTGTGAAATATGTCAAAAGCGATTTAACTTTCTTTGTTTGATTTTCTCTTTTGTACAGACCTATTTGTTCCTTAAGGGTCATAGTAGTTACAATAATTTCAAAGTACTTACCTATGTGAGTAAGGAACCTTTTTCAGCAGTTATTCCCATTTTCTCCCGTTATTTAACATCTTATTATTACAGTTTGTTTTTAAGTTCTTGGTGTGTTGTAAATTTATAACGGACACAATAAATACATAAATATAAGTATACATTAATTGATTTTTTTTTGCTATTTTTCTCCTTGTTTCTTGTATATTATACGCTGGTATTGACAAGATGTATAATAATATGTATAACATATATTATATACATATATATACTGATGCATTATGTAACTGCTTAAAGAGTAATTAAATTTATATGGTTTATATTGTACATCGATATCCTAGTTTTTCGTTTTTGTTGCTGAGACTGCTCAAGTGAAATTTTGGCAATTTGAACAACAACTGAGAAAATAATATTACACATTATTTATCATTACTTCATATTTTTGGAGAAAATTCTATTAATAAAACCCTTTTAGCATACTGAGGACTACTTGGCCTCACAACCCGGGGGACTACAGTTTTCCGATTTATTAGTAATTAGTTAGGTAGAAAGTTTATATCGGCCTTTACAACAAAATGTGTTTAAAATAAAAACATCTAGATCATGATTTCAATTATTTTGTTTCTACTTTGAATTTGGAAAGTCGGCGCTCTTAATTTTCTCTGATCGAAATTTCTGTTAACAAAAACGAAAAGCTTGGTCTACGGTTAAAATGTAACCTTTATTCTGCGAACTGATTACACGCAGTATTCGATACACATATTATAGCTTAACAATTAATATTAATTTCCTAAGCTCACGTACCCGTTTACGTATTCACTAATATTATATAAGTGTGGAACTAGTAAAGTGCTACCTGTGCACAGTAAAAACTAAATCCATTTTAAATTGCAGTAAGTTACTGCAACTTCTAAATTGCTGTATTTACTCCAAAATTTGCTGTAATGTACTACAAACAACCGCTATAATTAAGTCAAATATGTGATTGCACCATTTACTGCAAATTTTAGCAGCAAGGCAAATTAATTTGCAGTATCGCAATACTGGAATAAACGGCAAAGGCTAATTTACTAGGAGACAACGTGTAAACATTTGCAGTATTCGCAACAATTTATCCACGGAACGACCATAATAGTGCGAAGTCACTTTATGCTCATCTGTTACAGATAAATTCAATAAAGTAGGTAAACCCACAGTTTTAATTCAGGTGAATGGTGGACTCAGATCAACATCATCTGTATGCAATTATATATAGGTGCATACAAACATATATGTATGCACCTATAATTATACCGTAGAAGTGTAACGTATAGGTACGTGTGGGCTAACTTTTGGTGAGAATCGAATTACATAATTACATTACAAGCCATCTTATTAATGTTCATTACGTAAGATGTTTACGTACGAGTACAACATTACAAGTGTAAGATAAATCTATTCTTGTTAGGATGTTACTGCTACTATAGGAACTTTATGAGGAGACCGTGTGGTAAAATTAATTATAGCATAGGTATTTACAGAACAGCAGCAAAACTTAATAGTATTACTCGTTAGCCATAAACCCGGAAAACTGTAAACTGAGTTGCATCTTTGTAAACTTCCAAAACTGTAACAATCACCATACAGATCGTTACAAATCCTGCTTTACAACAAGAGTATTAACAAAGGGTACACCCGATACGAAGAAAACGTCAAAATGTAATAATTTAGTGCGCAAAGCGACAGTAGCAAATGTTTTCTGGATACAATTCTTTTTTGGAAAAATTTAGTCATTCAAACTTCGTAAAGTTAGGTAGGTATATTTTGTAAAACTTTGTCAACTCCATGGCGATTTTTACAATTTCGTAAGTTTAAAACAATACAAGGCCGCTACTCGTTATAACGCTAACACTCTTCGAATATGGAACAAACCACAAAATTAGAATATTGTATTTTTATTATGTATTTTATTGTAATATACATATTCATTGCAATGGATTTTACTTGTCTCAAGTCTCAAAGCAAATAACTCAGCAAATAAATGAAATACAATGACATATAAAAATAAAAATCTCTAGTGGGAAACCCAGCCCGATGTAGAGGCTCTGTATTGCTGTAAAACAAAATTGTAGAAGTTTAATATTATCGTACATAACAAAATGTGACATTTCCATTGTGATAGTTACAATATTGTAAATTTACAGCAATACAGAGCCCTTTAGAGCGGGCTGGGTTTCCCACTTCTGTATTTATTATTTTCTCCATGTTGTATTTGCAAGTAATACAAGTTTTTATGCTTCTGATCTTTATAAATAGCAGGTAACCCGGTAACATGTAAACGACAGTGTACTACTCTTAAACAATTTTAAAAATCACCATTTAATTATCAACAATTTGTACGACTGAAATATTTGGGTACACCGGATGAAAATAAATAGTGAAAAAATTTAAAGTTTTTGGTCGACTTAGTAAAAGTAGTATATTTTAAATCGATAAATAATACTAGCTCTTCGGACAAAAGTAATCACGACAGGAAGAGCCAGAATTTTTAAGTTGTGGAATTACAAATAGGGCATACCCGATACTTTACAGTCCCTGCATTTGCAATTCTTGCACCTTCTTTGGCATGGTAAAGCATCGAATGGAAAAAAGCCTGAACCTTAGTAAAAATGTGTTACGCAAAAATTGTAGGAAATAAACTAAACCTATCGGAATCAAATTTAAATGTTTTTTTAATTATTACAAAGGGCTAAACCAAGTCGTGCAATTCTTTTTATATCCTACACATATGTAGCGTATTCATTGTGGATCTACTCAATTTTGTTTTGAATTGCCCAGTGAACAAGGGTTTAAGAATTACAAGCATAGGATTTGTAACACAACTTCTTTAAGTTTCTATAAAACATGTCAGCTCAAAGATAGTTTTTACTAAGAGTTCTCATTTGCTCGCTATAACGATCTTGAAAGCTTAACCTCCTTCTGGTGATATCCAAAAAACAATACGAAATCATAACGCAACGTTAATGAGCGACCTTTATTCAAAATATAATAAGCAAAAAAATCACAGAATGATTGGTATTTTGTCTTTGAAAAACTTTAAGAAAATGTTGTAATTTACAACTTTTTGGGATTTAACCAATAGCTGCTTTAACGTCCAAAAGCTTTATAACGAGAAAACGAGAGCCCTTTTATTATATTTTAAATTTACAGCAGTACATCCTGTACAGTATACTGGGTTTACCGCTAATTATAACGGAAATGGTTAGTCTCTTAATACAGTTTTAGCTTTAGTTTTAATACAGTTTATATGGAAAGGGAACTATGTACAAATTCCCACTGTGTTAGTGCATTGTCCTTACGTATAGAGGTAAAACGTTCAAATAAATATCAATAATACCATAAAGGTTTTATACGGGATAGTCGGTGCTATTTTAGGTACGCATCGAGAGATTTACTTTGTAAAACGGCATGTATCAAAGTCCATAGTTTCCTGTAAAAATTTTAAGTTTCTGCGATACATCATAGTATCCAGGTAGGAAGCTGATGCTTAAAATATGATATGAGTCTTGAATGGTTGTAGCTTTTCCAGGTTCTTTCTGCTACTTTTGATGTAACTGGAGAGAAGAGCCGATTGGAGATGAATGTAAGTGACGCAAAACGCAAGTGCGTCAATTCAGAAAATCCGTCTCAGACAGGTTGTAGTTTATACAGAAATATCTGTTCTTGCAAAACACATCGTTGTCAAATATTCGGTGTATATTTTTATTGGGTACAATATGATGAC
Source organism: Ptenothrix huangshanensis (assembly GCA_036851915.1). Classification (NCBI taxonomy): domain Eukaryota; kingdom Metazoa; phylum Arthropoda; class Collembola; order Symphypleona; family Dicyrtomidae; genus Ptenothrix; species Ptenothrix huangshanensis. The sequence goes on from JAAXYX010000892.1 coordinate 22,883, forward strand.
GTCAATAGTTCATTTTTCATTTCTTTGTTCAATTAATAACGTACATAAATGCATATACGATAAATGTAGTATATTAAATTAAAAATGAAATATAAATATATATATACACCGAACATTATTTATTTCATTATTTATTTCGAAGGGAATGATTAGGCGTGAATCTTCTTGAGACTCATAACAATATGTTTTTGACAGAATAGTATTAAATAATGTAATGCAATAATGGAAACAATATTTTTTTTAGCAAACTGGTCCCACATCACGATTTGTCTTAAGATCTGGTGTATTTTCCCCAGATGTGAAGCATGAATACAGATGCAATAAAGAGAAGCGACATCACCAAAACTGGGACGGGGCCACTGTAACCAAAGAAATACATACATGCTACTATAATCAAATAACTATAATCAAATTTTATCGGAATTTGAGGGAACTACAACTTCCTTATGTTGACCAAACACCATATGTAAACAAGATAATTTTAAAAGCAAGGAGCATTGTAAAAAAACAAATTTAAGAGATATTCGATGCTTCACAATATAGTAGCTACCAGCAATCAGCAAACTTCCGTAAAATATCTATCAATATTACAGATGTTACACCTGGACAACTTTCACCTTTCACTTTAAGAAATGCAGTAATGCATATACCTATTTAGATTACGAAATAAACTATATTCCATAAATTAATGATTTTGACTATGAGTTCAGTACATCGTAATTGTTTTATAAACCCAATGTTGCAATTATATGGTAGGCATTAATACATCTACATATATAAAGTATAGAATAAATAAATAGCAAGCAAATAATCCGTGTTTCTGGAATTCAATATATAACTTTCATTCTTACTGTAAGATATAATTTAGTGTAAGCGAAATATTCGACTTAGTTTTTGAAAATTAGGAAGCCTAAAGCTCCAAATTGAATACTTCGGATTCTTATATAATTTTTACCTACATTTAAATGCTCAGATTTTAAATCTAGCCAAGGAAATTAATGTATTTTAGTTACTACCTTTAGTTACTAAAAACAAACGCAATGACGATTACAATAGCCGTAACCCCAACGAACCGGACTTTGCTCTCAGTGCTCTCATCGCTAAATAATCTCAAAATGTTTTCATAGCATTTTAGCTTGAATGAAAAACACACCCAACCGAAAAACTCAGTGTCAAGTGAATAAAGAGTGTGCCCGGGTTCACAAGAGCAAATGTGCTCAAATCCACTAGTGGGTTCCCCGGAGAAAAACTTTATGTTATGTATGTTATGTTATAGAAACATGTGACAATTGACAATGCATGGCTACTAACATCTTTTGAGACATGTTTAGTGGTGAAAGCTCTGGGAGCAAAGTGAGAGCTGTCAGATGTAAGCTAAAATAAAAACAGAATATTGAATAGGGCTTTTAAACAATTATATCTGTTCTTCTTAAAAAATTCACTTATTCAATCTCAAATTATTAGCCATTTCCAAAATTCACAAAAGGTAACCACGAAGACTAGTTTACGAACGCCACCCTCCAGCTGCTCTTCAGGTGTTCACTTCGTTAAATTCATTATTCAACTACATACCTAACCATACGGACAACTTCAAACAAAATCAAACATGCTGCTCCTGAATTCAGTGCGAATGGCTTAGGTCAATCTTTCAATATAATATAAAGCTCATCTTGATTCACACATTTTCCAAAATATATGCATATACGACTTACACTTTAATTCCGGGAGAGTCATCAGTGTAGAAACGCCACATGCTACCAGTTGATGTCGAAGGTCGAGTTGTTCTTGCTGCAGTCGTAGAAGTTGTCTTACGTTGACGAACGGTTCCACCGCCGCCGCCACCGGCAGGTCGTGAAGCACCCCCAGCACGGGGTGAACGACCGCTTGCTCCTACAGAAGTTGAACTTGCTGGTGCAGGCTAGAAAATCATTAAAATTTTGAATTAAATTAACGGACTTTACTACATAAATTACCTACTATCAGAAGTTAGTAAAGCATGATTTTGTTCCTTCATTGTACGAAAAACCACACCAGATTTTTCAAAAATAACTTAAAAGCCTAGGACACATTTATATCGTGATTCTACAATTTGATTCGTGTTTCAACAAAACTAGGTCGTCTTCATGAATGAAAAATAAAAGTTCTGGGCCCCTTCTATGTCCCAGTCACCAGTACAGCACCAGAAATACCATAAAAATAACCGAGTCCCGAAATGGTGGAATACCACACACCGTCAATAGTATTGTTTAATGCTAAACTACAAATATGCAAATGCTACTTCAACAACAATTATAAAGAATATTGAATATACAAATAACCAATGACTAATGATTCACATTTCAAAACGTTAAAAACAAAATAGGTAGACACAATACCCAAACATCAGGCAGGAGGACAGGTAATATTAAAAAGAAACCAAAATCCGTTAAACTAGCCTGTTGAATATTATTTGATCGTAATAATTTTAAAAGTTAAAGAATAAAAATATACTTCACTAGGATAAATTCGAAAACACAACTTACCATCTTGAGTGTTTAATTTCAATTAAATTTCTTCAAAAACCGGCTGTCGTCCTTACAGCTGTTCACCTGAACTGATTCACTCTCACGATGAGAAGAAGACAGAAGTGATATTAATTTGAGAGTAGAGAGTAGGTGCAAGGAACGTTGGTTACTTGGTTGTTGGATGGACTTGGACAGAGTCCCGTTTCTTTCCACGAGCGAATCAAATGGCAAGTAAAGTGAGTAAAAGTATGATCGCAGCTAAACAAGAAATTCGAATGTCTACGTCTCATGAATGAAATAAGGCTGAACACGCCACCTTCACATACACCTTGATTCCACGCTGGAAGTTGTCCGAACACATCATCACAACTCAGAGACACAAGAGAAAGCTTCACAACATGACGTCATATTTTAAATGAAAAAAACATATCCCATCCCTGAAACCAGATTAAGCAGGACAAAAATGATAAAGGTAAGGTGCACGACGTTATTTTTTAAAAAATACACCCCCCTCCCCTATTTGTTGACGTCATTATTCTATTTTTCCAAATCTCGACATTAGTTTATGCATGAAAACACTTTAGCCATTTAAAAATCACCTGTTCATTTTCGAGGGAAAGTTGAATTTGAGTACGGTATGCAGCATTGCCTCACGGACTTCTGGTAAACTAACAAGTTTTTCTAGTTGAGTTGTGCCAAAGATAGGTGGCCGCAGTCGTACAACTTGGGCTAACTGACTTGTCGTTTAAGAGCAGTAAACATGTAATTATTAGGGTAATTATGCAGTGCGCACACAACTTATTAAGATTAAGCTAATTATTGCGAAACATATTTAGGTACTACTAACATTTTACTCCTCTGCCTCATTTATAAATGAAAAGCTCATTAGGAAGAAACATTTTTCTGGGATCATAATATGACTAGAATGATTAATTTTCACTGAAAAGTCAAGTAGATGTAATGCCTTAACCTAGAGTTCGTTTGCAAGCACTGGCCCTAACATTCCTACACTACTACTTAATTAGTATACTTCATCATTTATATTCCATGCACACTCTCACATTCTACAATAACGGAAGTTGGAAGCGGAACTGGTACGTTACCTAATACTAATAAGCCACTAGTGAAGGATGACATGAAATACTAATAGCAATTCATAATTTCAGAACCAATAACCTGCGGTGAAGTGCGCTGTCCATTCCAATCCAGGATAACGACAACGACTCCCTGTCGCTTCAATACTTAACAATTTCTTTTAGTCGATTTATGAATCAATATTAAATATGTACCTTAGTACCTACACCTGTAAGACATATATATTACATATGTCTTACAGCCTGTTCTCAAATAGGTTAGCTAGAAGGAATAGATAAGGTGCTTAATTTTGCATTAGGCCCCAGTCCAAATCTAGAATTTCAAATTCTAGAGAATTTCGTACAGGTTATTGATCTCTTATTTATTCAGTATAATTTAATTTTTTAATACAATACCAATCTCATTTTCATATATAATTAAGTTCGTTAGCTCATAAAGTATAACTAAGTTCTGAGCAAATTGTATCAAAACAAAGACTTTGCTAGCTAGTTTATTTAAAAAATATAAATCAATTTAATTTAAATTATAGTAATAGTCAAGAAATAATAGGGGTGCGCAATATTTTGCTATAACTGTTAAAGTTGCTTCTATTGTTTATAACTTAACATAAGTAATACGTTGCTATGGCAAAGGCAGCAGTAGTAACAGTTAAAGCAAGATTTTGCTGACCCCTAATAGTTAAAGTAGTGTTAGTAATACTACTTCAACGACCACTAGAATTATTTGCGCTTTTGAGATTTCGCTCTTTGAGACACTTGCTTATGTTTGACGCCGCATCATAGTTATCACAAAAACAAGGGAAAATGTGTGGTTTCGACTGCCAGGGAGAATTCAAGATTTCATTAACCACGTGATAGATTTCAATAAATAAATAAATAAAATAGTAAGATATTCAAAATTCATTAACAAAACTTTGGCCTCAAGTTTTATTATTTAATTAGACGTGGTCAAACAGGTACAGAGTTTTTATTCCTTCCTATTTTTAATCTCTGTACTTGCTTATGTATTGTGCTGCAACTTTGGGAGTTAAAAACCACAACATACCTACCACGTTCAAATAGCGTGTGTAAAACACCGTAAAATTCATAGTTAGGAGCTCGACCTTAGTCAGTTATTCTTCAGAGGTTTTTCATTCGTACCTGCTCAGTTGAAAATTCCTCGTATGTGTTTGTTCCTATTTTCTCCTGAAGTACCATTGTATACATTGTACAGTGCATACCTTACGATTTTCTAGAGCTCAAGGCAGGTGTTCCGATGTATTTCAGAGGTATAGTGTGATGTGTCGTGCACCCATACGTATACATACTTCTTCAATAAGCGCTTAGGTATGTCGGTTTTGGAATTTAAGCCGGAGAAAGCAGAATAAGAAGGAAAACGGCATACTCATAGTAGATACGTAGAGTATGAATGCAGTAACATGCAGTCAAGTGTACTGACGATTTAAAAAACCGTTGTTCTGTTCCATGCCATATCCATTCGATTGACAGGAAGTATAAATCTTCTAGCCCTCCACCTGCTCAGCTGCCGTCACAAGTAGTAGTGTAATGTGTTGCATTAAATATAGATAACGTACTTGTATTTACAATTTTAACATTATTGTGGGTTCCACTCTACCACATAGAGCTTAATTTAATTTCGGACAGAGGTGAAACGGACATACCTAGTTTCATTCCTGATTTAAAATGCATTATAAATGGTATATGAATACAATACAATTAGTTAGTGACTGTGACTGTTGAGTGAAGCTTAAGAGTCCATTTCAAAGGTTGTCAAAATTCGATTGAAGTAACAAATACATATATACTAAGTATAGTATACTTTTATGGGCAGTGTACTTTCTACATAGTTTGTTTATTTTGTTCTATGACAGTCACAATACCTCGTGTAAATGTAAAAATTAAGTCAAGGTGTACTGTGCTAGCCTAAGCCAGACCAGGTTGGATTATCATTAGAGGAATTATTATAAGTTACAATTTACTGTGGAGACTTGCAAGAGTCAAATAACTACTATATCGTTCTCTGATTGTGATTTTGAGTTTTAGGTTTAGGTTTGTGAGTTAAGGCAAGGTGCATATTATGGTCCACGCAGACAGGGGTTGGGCGGTTGTAGGTGGAATACTCATTGCATTGGAAGTATTTGGAAAATACAGAGAGCGAGTCGTTGTGAATTGTGAAGCCGAGGTCCGCAACAAGAATGTACTTCACATATTTTGATTCAGTTGTTGGCGAGAAGGTGAAGCAAGTGGAAGGGAGCGTATAGTACACCAACATTTTGTTGTAACCGTACGGTACGTGCAGTCAAGTAGTTAGAGATCGAAATCGAAAAGGTAGGGACTGTCACGGTATAAACTTTGGAGCTGCAAAACAACATAGTAAATATCACATAGAAGCCGTGCCACAGTGCTTTTTTCTTTACTTCAGTTACGACAAAAAGAAATTACAAAGAATTTAGGATTCCGATTTCAAATTCATTTTTCATCCCAGTTGACCATACCCTCGTCTTGTGCGGTGTGCATTCTGTGTGCTGGAAATCGTGGAAGTAAGTAGATTGATTAGAACGACCAACTAAGCTAA
>JAAXYX010000893.1:0-29054 GCA_036851915.1 Ptenothrix huangshanensis
TGGATCTGTGCCATGTAAGTATTCAACTTTTCATATTTGTTCAATTTTACCTTTCTTAAAACGCTGGAAAGCTTTTTTCATTGCTTACCCAGCACTCTACGTATTATCTCAAACATTTATCCTTGAGTACTTGAATTTCATAAAGAAACTTTACTTAAGCATATTCTCATTGAATTGAAATTCTAAGCAGGGCTCTTAATACTTTTTAATTACTTGGTGAAGCGAACTTTTTTGCCTATTTCTGCAAATATTTGATTGCATTTTTTCAAACTCCCATGGGTCCAATTACCGTCAGTTTTTTCTGTTTTGATGCTACAACTTTCGTAACTATGGACCGAATTCTCCACCTGTAGGTAAAGCGCAAAAGATAGAATTTCTATCTTGAGCGCTTTACCTACATGTGCATTCCTTGCAAATCGTAATGATTCTATTTATTCATTTTGTTGGGCTCACAGGTGGAGAGTTTAGCTTTTCACTTCGTATGTTTGCATCTCTAACTCTGCCGTTGCCAAGCTTATATGTATGTATAGGTATAGGTATTCAGAGTATTATATTACTGTGATCAGACGTAATATTATTTTTTTAGAAAGAAACTTCGTTAAGACATTGTTACACAAGCATTGTAATAAGCAAAAACTTCTGGAGTACAACAAAAATCCTTTTTCTTACCATTTGAATCGTAGGCTATAAGAGCTGATGACATAAATCAACATGCGGAATAAGAATAGGTACCTTATATAAGACATAAAAAACGCATCTATTTTTATTCAGTTCTGAAATTAAGGCAGCTTTTGTCCATCATTTACTGTTAGTGAGAGAAAGTAATAATCCCTTATGCAACACTAATGGTTACAACTAACGGAATACTACACGAATGTAATAAATACATACGTAACCGAATTTTCAAGATTTTCCATTCCTACTTTATTCTATCGTTGACGAGATTAATGTGCTCGATGAAGTCATGCCAGAACTAGCTCAGTGGAAGTAGTTCAAGCACTCCGTAAGGGTTTTTCAAATAACCATTTAGTTATAACAATAGGATATCGTCTGACTAGAGTCTGTTGGTTGGGGTTTAGTTATAACTATTTTGTTAGTAAATGCAACAGCAACTGTCCAGCAGAATATACATAGGTAATATCCAGAATTCATTGCATTGTCCAAGTCATCAGGTCTTGGATGGAGGTGATTGACTCGTTGTTATTGTTGATAACGAGAGACTCGATTTGAATTGAAAGATGGTATAATTGGAAAAAGCGAGCACACATGAAGGACTCTACAGGATATGAAAAAGGGTGCTAAGCGCTCTCGTTTAGAGCACAATAGGCATTAATGAAACCTATTATTAAATTTCAGTTGTAATTTGCCAACACTTCAACGAAGACACGTCGCAATTGCAAGGCTGAAACATCCTGCCAATTTTGGAAGAACAAGTCACGAAGTTCGATTATTCATTTTAGTCCTGTGTCCCAGTAAAGAGGTGAGTTGGAGGTTTTATGTAGCATACGACATGCATGGGACTTCTACTATGACACTACACCGCATCACATCCGTACATACATAGATGTGTTTGGAATGTACCTATGTACACTTGAGATACTACCAAAGTTTGTTGGAACGTTCCCTTCACCCCCAAGGCATGGTGTAATTTCTCATTTCCTCAATGATGTAACTTACTTTGTAGCCTCTCATGGCCTCGTCTCTCCTCGTACAGATATGATTTCAATCATTACTATATTATTCGAGTTAGCAAGTTTGCTGTTAAATTTATTTCCCGAGAATTAGTTAGTCTTGTCTCACCACACCACAAACAAGATAACGAAATGGGTTCGAGCAGATGTACTGTGTGTACAAGAACCAGAACTAGAACCAAACCAGGGCAAGACCAAGACCAAGACCAAGACCAAGACCAAGACCAAGACCAGACTGAAAATCCATGTGATGTGCCTTACATACCCTGCACCATAATAAATAAAAGGATAAGGGAAATGTAGACAATTTGGAAAATGTTTAAATGAGAGGATGGCTGATGGGAAATTGAGGATATACATAATAATATGACGACTGTAGCCTTTAGCAAATGAATATTTTACATTTCACGTCAACTTTCCTTTTCCTCTTGCTCACATCACGTCATGATGGTCGCACTCGTCGTCAGCGTCTTCGTCTTGGTCTTGGTCTCGGTCTTGCTCTTGCTCTTGCTGGAGTAAATTGAAATGGTTGAAAAAAGAGAGTAATGTCATAGGGAAAACGAAATAGGATATGAGCTTCATATGATTTTCCGTGCATAATTTCTTGCAGATGAGATTCGAATGGAGTGCTTAAGATGATAATAGTTGAGCACGTACAATGGCGTTGGATTTAGTGGAGGCATAAAGTGGCTGTATCGTCTCCATCCTCTTGATCTTCTATCTTGTATTACATCATACACGAAAAGTGTCTCTTAAAACAAATGTCCGGAAGGAAGATGGAAAATAAAAGTGAAACTCATATTACCCATGAATTCCCTAAAATTTCCACTCGTCCTCCTTAACTTATGGTTAGTCGAAACAAGTCTGCTTCGGGAGGATTGGCTTGCGTAAAATACTTTACGTCCTTATGCGTGCTTCTTGGTCCGCTGGTTGTTGACTTTTCGCTGCTGAGACGGTTCACTGAAAATGGAAGGCGAGAGAGTGACAGCCGACTTGGACTTGTAGTCATCAACTAAGCTTTATATTTGATAGGCTACATCGAGAAGGAATTTGTATCATAGGAAGTTGATGTATCCGCCTCGTTTTCTCCTCAAATAAAACAACCAAACCAGTGGATGTGGACGGGAGCATTCAGACCAATAATAAACGTCCATATCGTTAGAAATACGGGCGAGTTTTTGGATAGTCGAAAGCTTAGCTGGTTCGCTGATTCAACTATGCAATAGTAGTCTTGACTAGGCTTGATTTCGTATGGCTAGACTAGGTTTGACTTGATGAGACTTGAGTTGTGAGTACAACCATGCCATGCCATGTCATGTCATGCCATGCCGCCACCCGAGATTAAAGTAAAGGAACAATAAAAATAAATAGCAGTATCATTGGATGAGTAAAAGAAGGATATGAGTCGGAGGAAGAAACTGATGGACTTGTCTAGTGAGGTAGTAAAAGCAAGATTAGAGGGTCGAAGGGGAGATTGTGGGCGAGAAAACGTATCTGGGGAGAGACAACGTGGAATTAGGAGTTGGCCAAAGTGAAAGAATGAAATAATTGAGAGAGTAGCCATGTGTTTCCTTTTCTCCTTTTCGCTCCCTTCGTTCCGTATATGTAGCCAACTGATGACAATTGTGGCAAAGTATGCCGAAGAGTACAGAGCCAACACCGTAAAAACTGGTGCATCTCTAACTCTAAATACCTATGAATATTTAGTATAATTAGGAGCGTCGTTTGAATGCATCTCAAGTTAAAAAAATACATCTAAAAATCAAAAAAAAGTTTAAGCTGCATTTTTAATGCGCTTTTGATGTACTTCAGATGCACCCAAACTGCATTCCTAATTTTAGTTGCACTTTTTTCTGTTTTAAGATCATTTAGTATTTACAGTGTACCTATACTATACCCAAAGCACACTCTTGTAAATTCAGATGCAGAGTTGCTTGCTTACATGCACCTTCCATTCTCCAGGCAGGAGGTACTTCCCTACAAAATTGTAATCATAAGATGGACACGTGCAGCCATTCCTTCACATAGGCACATTTTAAACGGCTTTTTAGTGTCAATTGTAATTTATCCGCTACATGTGCAAAGTCCAAGTGCAAGATACCTTGATATGTACGAGATGAAAAATCGGCGATGATTGTATCAGCCACGTGTAGAATGTGTGTCAAAGCAGGAAGATTTGAAGCGCTGTGTAAATTTGTTGTGTTGTCTGACCCTGAGTTGATTGGTATGTACAGAAAGGGACGAAGAATGCATTGGAGACAGGGCGTACTTTTTCCACAATCTTCTCTGACATGGAGTTTCGTCAAAATCTATTGGAAGCACACACTGAAGAGGAGTTCAAAAGACTAATCATAAAACAAGCTCAAGATTTATCCCAACAGCAAAGCAATCCAGAGAACCGTATTATGGACAACCATGCTCCTGGACCGGATTACGAATATGTAAGAGGATTTACTCGTCTTGCTTGTCACTTTTTTATTATTATCCTTATCTACCGTCAAATCTCATATCTTCCTATTCTTATAGGAACCTAGGAAGCAATGTCATGTGAATTTATAGTGTATTTGACGCTGTTGATCGCTCATCATTATGTTGCTATTGTGGATCATCTCTCCAGTCACAGTCTTACAGTCGCCCGTAGTTACAGCAATAATCATTTATCTAAATCCCTTCGTGCATCTTTTTCCTGCATCACATTCCCATTTCCCCTTAATATGTAATCGATAGATATGATCATCACGAAAGATAAAACTAGACTCGACAAATCATTTTTCTCATTCTTTACCATTCCATTTGTTTGGAGAGACTCCTCCTGATGACTTCACCCAAATGTTCCTCTTCATCAAATAAGAAGAATCTGAAGGATAAATTGCACAAGGGAATCGAATTCCTAAATAGTAAATGCCATATTGATAGCGTGAGTCTAGTCGATTGTATATATAACTCGATATGTAATGTGCGTGAGTTTTAGCTATTTAAATAAGAACGAGGATGAGTACCGCAACAGAAGGGAAATAAGTTTGAGCAATGGTTCTCGAGGGAAATTATAGCATTAAAAATTACATGTGTATTATTTACTGTTTACTGCCTAGGTTTATTGTTTACACATTTCCCCCTGTGATTTCCATGATTTAGTGCCTTAAGAAGATAAGATGTGCTTTACTCCAGTGTAAAACTGAGAGCTACTGTAGTTGCATTTATCTGATAGAAACAATCATAGAAATGTGAGGGTAATGAAATACCATCGAGGCATATCAATTTAAAAAAAACTGCTACCTATGTATTTCTGACTGGTAGGATATACATGATAGTAATGGCTGCAAAGGTCAGATGAAAAGCACGATAGATAGGATATGAAAGACGAGGATAATTGGGATATATTGGGCTGTACTTGTGAACACAATGGATGCTGATGATGCGATGAATAATGATGGAAATGTGTGCAGGCAAAAGAGAAGTGGTGCAGGTTTGGAACGGGCATCAAAGAGGACTTACAACGTCGACTCCCACATTATACGTCCGACTATAGAGACGGAGTGGTGGGCTACAAGACCATTCACAAGACTGTCTCGACAACACTCTTCCTCTATTTTGCCTGTATTCTTCCGGCCATTGCATTCGGTGTACTCAACGATCACACCACCCGTGGACTTATCGGTAATTAGTCTTCCGACACTCGTCATACCATTTCCTCCCTTTCCCATGTCTCCATTCAGACATCATTTATCTTGTTGCTCACTTGACACTCTTCTTCTGCTTCGTCTTCCCCTTCGTCTTACTCTCACTCTTTCCCACCTTATAGGCCATTCCATGGAGTAGGAATGTACCATTACCTCTCCCATTTTCCACCACTTGCCACCATTTACGACAGCCACCACTTCATTCACACAGCCCTCCTCTTTCATAGCCTTACAATTCAAGGTTCATCGTAAACATTAACCAACCACAAGTAGCCATTTACCAACCACAAATTTACACACTTACCAACACACCACACCGCAATCCTTCCATTTTTTCAGTCTTATCATCTTTTGTTCCTCTACAGTTGTTCTCTAATTTATTGGACTACCGTACTTACTCAAATTAATCCCACCTCTGAAGTAGTTTAGAATTTTGCGATTAATAAATTATAATAAGGTTGTTTAAAAAACAACCCTATTACAATAGATAGTTATTTAGTTTTATTAAAGTTAAGCACATCAAGGAATCTCATTTTTTCGTTACATAAATTTTGAACGCTAGAGCCTGTTTTGATGCGACCTAAACATGTCTTGAAATTAAAATTTTCTATCAATAGTTGCATGTGAAGTGCAAAATCTCCCGTTAATTTTGTAGCTCGAACTTCGAAAGGTCGGTCATTAGTTTCTCACAATAACGAAAATCTTAGTTAAAATAGTTGATATCGACTAGAATTTGTTAATAAGGATGGAACAAAAATCACTAAATCTTATGACTTTTGAAGGAGTATTTTTACTCTTAGTAAAACAAATCATTGTGACGTAACTACAGAAAGTTAGAATGGCTCTTTCTTTTATTTTTTATATTATGCATGTAAAGAGTTGGATAAGGATTTAGCAATGATCGAAATGTGCTAAAGAAATCCACATGCTAAAATCACATGAAATAAAAAGCGAGCGTCTTTACCACAGCCAAATTTAGAGGCCAAGTTGTAGAGAACCCCTAGGGGCTATATTTGAGTAAGTGCAGTATCTCAAATACCTACTGACTCTCATTTCCAATCCCACTTCCTGCTCCTGGAGGGTATCTGTTATAAACTAGTGTATATGTATGGGTTCAAATTTCAAACGCAAACGCTGATAACATGTGCCATAGTCTCTACGCCTTTGGTTACTGAACCTGACCATTTCTATATAATCAGAAACATGTATTGTGCTCAATGAAAATATTCTATTGGATTTTGTGTCTCTCTAGATGTAAAGAAAGTAATCGTAGGACAAACCCTGGGAGAATTATTCTACGTCATTTTGAGTGGTCAACCGTTGAACATATTACTCACTACAGCGCCATTATGTCTCTTCGTAAAAAGTAAGTTGAATCTGTGCACATGTTACAACGTCACACTTTACATTCATGAATGCATTTCAAAAATTCAAATTCAATTAAAGGAAGAGAAAGGGATTAAATGTCTGTGGGAATGCACAGCGTCAAGTTTCCAGTTTCTCATTGAGGAAGTGCCTGTAACCAGTAGGCATAAAGACAGTAACTATAGTAGACGATGGACGTATGAATTTTGATTATGACGGACGGCAGTAATTTTGTCCCTAAAATAGATGCAAATACCTACACGACTAAAGTTGCAAATTTTCCCTCAGCCTCTATCTTCGTAGAAAGTACAAAGAGGGAGAGTGAGAGAGAGAGAGAGAGAGAGAGGCTCTCATCGAAATGTAGGTCTTTGGATTCAGCATTCAGTTGAAATGTTGACGCTATTAGCGTATTATTTAAACTAGCTATTCCTTCGTCCGTCGGAACTGGAAGATTCCTATTTTAGACCTTGCATGTTGCTCATAGCCTTTTCAGACAGGTCGTTCATTATGCATTAAAAAGATGATGGTTCCAGCTTCGTGTACCTCACGTCTTCCTCTTGTAAACATTCTGTCAGTTCTCATCGTCATCGAGGCGGAGGCAAATGGAGCCTTCTGTAGTAAACAAAGGACATTCACGTTTCACATCCACATTACGTCACTCACTATGCCAAGTACTTTCTTTTACTTTCTTCTCCGCCAAAAGATTAGTTTCTCTTTCTACAGACTTTCGCCGTGTCGTCCTTAAAGTACACTCACATTTGTATATAGACAGTCATAATTTTCGAATTTGAACAGAGGAGAAGTTTTCCTTTTGGTTGATCTAGCAATGTATGTACCTACCTACTACACCATGCTGCTTGCCCATACAGATATACAAATTTACTATGACAATAGTCTTGCATTGGCTTTCCCAGGAGAAGGTAGACAGCACGAGACTTAAGCGTACAATACATAGCGATTATTAACTTTCTTGCACGCAACTCCATTCGCCAATGCTATGATGGCAAGGCAGTCATGATTCATTCAGTAGATTCATTCAGATTCAGTATCACTTTAGACTCGGCTTAAAAAAAGAAAAGGAAGGGAAACATTTAAGGATTCTCAAGCGTTCTTATTTCGTCGTTACAAGAGCTCTTTATTGCTTTTCGGCACTCAGCGGGAAAACTAATTGTGCTCGCCGTTTTTACACGCACATAAAGAAGAACAAACGAACTATAGCGGAAAGTAACGAGTGTACACACACACACTGATCCGCATGCTGTTCCTGGTCCTCGTCCTGATATAAAGAATCTTTTTTTACTTTGTGAATGAAAATAAATATATGCTGCTCACTGGGAGCTAGTACTACTGATACGGGATGATGCAATGTGGGCGAGTGTAAAAATAGATAACGGAATCGCACGAAGGAGGGAGAATTAGGGAGGTTAAATGGTTTCTAGAAGATGTACATATGGTTTCTGTGTGCTACCATTTTCTCTTCCTTTCACTGATCTACGTAACTAATTCCTAGACAAATAATTATGTGAGTGGGAATTCAAGGAGAATGATAACTTGATTTTTTTTTCGTGTATTTGTAGTTTTGTACGCTTTAGCGGAAGATTTTCAAATCGACTTCGAAGCACTGTATTGTTGTGTTGGATTGTGGAGTAGTCTTTTCACAGCCCTATACGCTCTCCTCGATGTTTCCAGACTCATGAGATGGTCAACTCGCTCAACGGAAGAGATTTTTGCTCTTTTTATTTCCATTGCATTCTGTGTTGATGCTTTCAGAGATACGGTGAAAAGTAAGACATTTCTGATTCATAGTTTTATCATTATCTTCTCTTTTGTTCACGTCGTCTATCTTTCCGCTTGGCATTGTGTGGCAGTGGCTTGAGTTGTAGAATGTAGATTGCATCTGTCTACATGAGTTCTTATCACTACGCCGCCTAAGCGATTCAGATTCAAACATGATTATTTTAATTTACTTTCTCTCCTAGTACTTAAGCACTTATTTCCCTCAAGACATTCTGTCTTGTTATGTCATTACTCTACACTCCACAACTTCAACTCTAAAGTAATATAACGATTTCATTTTTTCTACCTAACGCAAGTTTAAACTTTTCCAGCTTCTTCGCAACTTATTTATGTCTCTGAGGCTGGATAACTTTCTACAATTACTGTCATACAAGGCGTCTCCTAATTCTTAATTATGCACAGTGACTTTAAAATCTTTAACATAACTGTAGGTACTTGTCTTAAATCGTACGTGCACACATTTAGATTATCGCATGTTCCTCAAGATAGTACTCGCTGTTGGGAGTTACGATCGGAGGAATGCCGGGCAGTAGAATATCTTCAAGTTCTTACTTGGTACGAAGCACTCGAAACCAACGCTGAAGTTCAAAATTATTGATAAATACCTCAGATAAGCTTCAGTGGTGTAGGATATAAATGTTCGAATTTCGAATACCTATTAGAAATATGTGTAACTTTAAACGACGTAGACATTTATAGAATCATTTGCCATGTTTGAAGTACGCACTTATTCGATTTGGTATTTTGAGATTAGGTACTCCTAGATTCGGCTAGTTGCACATTTTTTACATTCATGAATGAATGACTTAGAAGTATACACAAAATAATGATTTAGTACTAGAAGGGAGTCAAAGATAGAGATGGAGGAAAATTATGCCAGTTTAAAAAAAGCAACGAGGTACATACATAACTGGGAGAGGGGAATGAGCATAAAGTTCAAAGGTTAAAATTCCACTGATAGAAAAATATACGTGGAAGCGGGGATTCTTATTGGTGCTTTGGTAGAGATTGACAGGTAAGTTTATCGTGGCATGCATAGAGTACCTACCTAGGTTAGAGAGTTATATTGCTCCAGACAGTAGACTAGACGGTGGATTGGATAGCAGTACAAGTCTGGAGAGTTAGGATCACAAGTGATAGGATGCTGAAAGTTTTAACGGGTGAAAACAGAGTGAAGTAGGCAGGGAAGCATCCAGGCATTTCTCAACCCAACCTAATCCGAAGGCAGAAAATCTATGACATAAATTTTCATACTTGGGATCTCACGATAGATGTATTTATCTTTTCAATTTTCGGCTCTTCTAAATTCCTCTGGTACCTTCGAACCTATGTATGTTTGAAGGAAAGGTACAAAATGTTGTGGATAACTGCATCGCATCATATCTATCGCATACGTGTGGGTTGCGGTAGTTGGTAGTGGTGGTTTGTGTTTGTGCACGCTACAAAAGGCAAAGACATTTTTTCATTTCACGTCAATACATACCTACTTTCTGTTTACACGCATGTCTTCCTTAGTTCAAGTGTGCACTTAAGTTCGCGAATTCAAATGAAAAGAGTTTTAGAATTCCTACGTTCGTCTCACAACAAAAATACAAAAATTTCCCTACCTCTGCTAACACGGTTTGTACACATTTCGGTATTTTTGCTTGCATGGAGAATGTTCGAAAGGAACATCATTTGGTTCATCTTGCTACACACGCTTTTGCTCCACTGAAGCCTTTTAGCCCCAGGAAATAATGAAGTTATCATGTATTAGCGATATTTACCTGTTGTGTACTTTTAAGCTGCACCCACAAATATTTTAGAGTAAATGCATGTTTTTATTCGAATATGTGTGTAAAACCATGTTTGTCCTTGTTTGAATCCTCTACCAGATTTTCAAGACAATTATAGCACTCCTCCATGTAAAGGAGAAACAGAAAGAAACATTTCTAACCAAGCTCACAGTATTAATGGGACTGATACAGACTACTTGAATGCAGGTAATAATCAAGTATTTTCACTTTCTCTCTGGTGTTCTAATTAGCATTAGTTACATTTTTTACTTTTTTGTTAGCAACTTCCATCCGTAAAAGTATTTTTTCAGTGATACATATCGTCGGCTAAGAGTCAAATTGACCAAAGTCCAGTCCACGCTTAAAGGCAATGTGTCTCAAATGCACTTCGGAAAAAATTATTACCCATTTAAAAATACTTGCGTAACCTTACTCATACAATTTTGACTGGAAATGCACTATTTTTACGTTTATGTGTAAACAAGATGTGTATCCAAGTTTTGATGAAACTTTATCGTATGCAGCTGTCCAAGAAGATTCGGACTCAGCCAAATTCTAGATTCATTTTTTTTATCTCACTCACACATGCAATTACTTGTCTTCCTCTTTTCCAAAAAAATATTCGTGAAATCGAAAGCTACCGAGTTAAATTCAGGTTTTTCAACCATGAATGTATAAAGAACCGATTTCAACCAGAAATTTCATTACAGAACGAGATTTTAGTAACCTGACGATGGAAGTAACTTCTTGTCCTTCAGATCATGGCATGGAAGTCGGATAAAAGCAGTCAAACAAATTTTTTAGCAGAATTTTCTAAATCAAATACAGCTTCATTTTACCGAGTCTGACCTTTACATTAAACCTGTTATTTGAATAATTATATTGGGGTGTAGAAACGGAAAGGAAATTTTCAAGACTGACAATGATAAGACGAAAAAGTAAATATGAACCGTAGAATGTAATACGGAAAAATAAAAAAAAAAGAAATTCTCATAAGTAGGTACTGCGTCGTAAACGCCAAAGGCTTCACGTATTTGGTATAATTACAAGGGCAGTTAGGACGCATCTAAAATGCTTAGAAAAATCGGAAATTTCTCTAAAACGCATCGAAAGTGTTTTTCTATTTTAAGATTATTTTTATTTATTTTCAACAGCGTAGTTCCTTATTTTCTCAGTTGCCAGAAGGCTAAATCATTCTCCTGTATTTTTTTACCTTTGGCTTGTTTTAGTTTGATTTTTATTATATGACTATGATGTACAATACAATGCATCTTTTTCAGCTAAAAACTTTAGCCGTATTTTTAATCCAGTAAACGAGAATAGGATTTACAAATATGTTTGTTTTTAATTACGTACATATAAGGACACTTTAATTGAAACGAACTCGTTTCTTTTCTCTTTATTCTTCCGGCTTTCACAATTATTTATCCGTGATCATATGACCCACATTCGTTTGACTGCACTCTTCTGCTCATACTCTCCGGTCTTGAGTTCGAACTCTACTCTATTGCACTTTGACGTCTTGCCTTTCCTGCATTTGCCTTCAACGGCAGCAGGAACAGTAAATTTACGTGGCAACATAATTCAAAGAAGAACAAACGAACTGGATGTCTGCACAGAGTTTCTTCGTCGCTATCACACAAACATAATGGAAATGGCTTGTTTGTTTAGGAAAACTTACATGCATCCTCATCTCAGCTCAATATTGCTCTCCTTCACTTTTCCCGATTCTCCTAGTCGCAAAGTGAAATCATTTTAATAACGGAATACAATTCAGTGCATTGCATGAATACTCAAATAATTGTATGATAGCAAACATCTTCGTTTGTGTGAAAAAATGGAAGGAATATACGATTATAATGATCGCTGAAACTTAAGATGAACAAAGGTAGCTGAAACTTCAAAGGCAAATTTCGTTGATACAAACTACATTGTAATATTTGGTGCATCTAAAACGCATCTCAAGTTCAAGATACCTTTTAATGCCTTTGGTAATAATACTAAATGCGCGCAGATTTGTGACGTTCTAGATGATTTTTTCCCGTTTTAGTTTTAAGATTGTTTAGGTTTTACAGTGTACAAACTTATTTCCATTGTACATTATTACCTGCCCTAATTTCGAGATCAAGCATGGACTACGAGTTCTTTTGAAAGCAAAAAATTCTTCATCTTTTCTAGCTTTTGTCAACAAGATATTTTTTTTTGCTGAAAATCAGTGAGTGCGCAGAGGTGCTTAGAAAGTATGTGCGGTATGCCATATGTACTGGATACCAGAACATTTTTGGGGAAAGTCCAATACAAGTCCACACAGGATGTAAACGCTCTTTTGCTAAAAATTTGTTCTTACGTACCTAAACCTGTATAGGGCACGTAATGAAGTGACAAATTTAACAAAGTAAACGTAAATGAAGAAAATTACGTCAGTGAGTAGATCAGAGGAAGAAATCAAAAGAAGAGTAAAAAATAAATACATGATGGTTCAGAATGGATGGTTGCATAGATATATGGATTGCGAATGAAAAAAGGAAAATGACTGGATTCTCTTTTCGTGTTCTGATAAGGTCTTGTCTTATTTTTGGTTGGTAGGAGTGTGGACCCGAGAAAGTTTGAACACCACGCTGCCAACGGCTCTTTCTTTGGTAAACAACGCATCAGACTCCGTTGCTGTTGCTTGCCATCGAGATAGTAGCATCTTGTTCTTACTCCTCATGTTGGGAACCCTCTGGCTGGGAGTCTCTTTGTACAATTTCAACAAAACGTAAGCTATCGGTGTACACTCCATGTCTACATACAGTCCACACATAGTCATATACCTCGCTGAGGTTGAAACGTTATTGCTCGAAGAAGCTGGGGAAAAAACTCAAATACGTATCTGACACTACCAAGTTACCCATCATAGAAACGGAGCCAGCCATCCGTAAATGAGTTATTGTTATTATTGGTGGATTGGAAGAGGTTTCAAAAATGTTATTGTATGAATCCCAGTCGTTTGACAAAGGAGCAGTCAATATCAGCTACAAACAAAACTCGATCTGGTCAACCTCCTTTTCCTATCCACGTATGTATGTCCAGAGAGCGTGTAGTCCTTCCCATTTCCCCTCTAGCATTTACATGGATGACGGGAAAATGCAGTTGAATAGACTTGCAGAATATTTGGTAGTGAGGATTGTATTCGGGTGAGCAAAATACGTGGGGACAGTCGCAGGAGTGTTTATGTGGAAATTGTAAAGTTAATGTGTATGAAAGTATAGACATGAAGAAGACAGAAGGTTTGATTTCTTTATAAAAACTTACGACGGATGATTGATTGTTCTCAGGCCATACCTTCAAGCAAGTAAGAGAGAAGCTCTTGCCGACTACTCACTGCCCGTGGCTGTGGTCGTCCTCAGCTTTATCGGCTCATTTGTATTCCAGGATGTTCACTGTGAGTTCTAGCAATTACCTTCCACCTCACTAAACTGTATTCCCTATACATTTCAATTATATGAATATAAACCCATCCCAATACCAATACCCACACTTGTTGTATCTTATTCTTATATTAGCATCTTATTGCATGATTCTGCTCAATTATGAACGCATGACGATCCGAAGGACTGACTACTTACAAAAGCTGCTTGTTCAATTTCTGTGTTCAATTTCCTACTTCACAGTCAGTCACCGTATTTATGTTCTTCAGGGGTTAATGCATGATCTGATATGAACACTTATTTTGTATGGAATTACTAGTGGAGCGTTTTAGGTACAACACACACAATGATGTCTTCAAGCTGGCTGCAATGGACAAAATGTCTTGGACGGCCATACTATGTTCCGTCGGCCTCGGATTTTCCCTGTCTCTCCTCATTTTCATGGATCAAAATATTACAAGTGCCATGGTCAACAATCCTTGTAATAAGTACGTTCCACTTGCACTTGTTCTTTAACCATCAACCACTCATCTATTCATGCATTTAATTTTGAATAATTCTTCCTTCTTGACTTTTAATCTTACAGCAACTTAGCGTTGTGAATAGTTCATTGCATTTTCGGGTGCAGTCCCACATGAATATCAGCTCACGAGTTACTAGTTTCAAAATCCCAAAGGCCAGTTCGAAGTTTCCTTTTGGAAGAAACTCCTTCAAAGGCTATTTAACATCGAGTTCAAGTAGCATTTTCAGATTTACTCGGGGGAAGTAGACTTTACGGCCAGTTGTAACGTAACTGGGAAATCTGTATGAAGATCTTGAAATCTTGAACTAGATTGATTATAGTGTGATAGAGAGAAAGGGAAGGGAAAATGCGTAGTGGGAGCGCAGTTTGAAGTAGTTAAGAAGTCACAGTTAGAATAGGAGAGTAATGGTGGAGAGAGTGAGTGAAATGGCAATGGCTAAGTCATGCCAAAAAGTTGAAGGCCAAGGTAAGGAAACGAAACGGAATAGAAATGACATGGTTTCCATGGCTACGTAAAAAGAAAAGAGTGAAAAAGCACAAGTGAGTCGGTGAGTTCCTACACCCACCAGGGCAGGGTTGAGTTGAGAGACGGAGCGGGGGTAGGTATAGGAATGTAGGTAGCGACAGTAACTGGCGACGTGCAGGTCTGTATTGGAAAAATATGTTTGCAGACAAGAAAAGTTTTTGGGATTATTGAGGAAATGCGTCCACGAGTCTATAGGTTGGTAGTTGGTAGTGCAGTGTAGATGTGTAGGTAAGTAGGTATGTCTGGAGGTAGTTTTGTCAATGTAATGTGCAAAGAAGGGAAGTCGCAATGAGAGTTCTCGATTTGCAATGGATTGGGAGAGAGAGAGACTAGAGGGAAGGTGAAAGGGATAGCGAAGGAGCGTGTGTAACGTGGTCTGGTCTGGTACACGTTTTTGACATTCAGCTCCCTTTAGATGCTCATGTGGCTCTAAGAATTTGAGCTACTATCGTTATCTGTACTTGAGACTGCTTGGACTGCTCAGACTTCTCGTGTTCGACGAGTATGTCCTTTGACCGGTTCCGCCTTCTCTCTGTCTCTCGTCTCCACTCTCTTTGTCTCTGTACTTTGAAGGGAATCAAGATTTTTCACAATTCAACTTTTCCAGCTTGCATTTGCACAGATATAGTAGGCAGGTAGATAGATGGAGTCGAACGGATTTCAGTATAAAATGGCACTGAATGGCTTAGTGAGAGTCGCGAAAACCGAATGCTGAATTGGAATAGTTCACAATACAATAGGAATCTCACCCTTGCCTTGTTCTCTTTCTTTTTTCCATGTCTTCGTGCTCCTCGCTGTTCACTTCTTGGCGTGCTCACTGTTCCTGTACGCGGACGTGTACGTGGATGGTAATGGCTAATGGGCTTCCTTCCTTCAGATTGAAAAAGGGACCTGCTTATCATTGGGATCTTTTCATCGTTGCAATAATCAATGGATTCCTATCAATCTTCACGATGCCCTGGATGCATGCCACGTTACCCCATTCACCGCTTCACATGAGGAGTTTGGCCGATGTGGAGGAGCGTGTCGATCAAGGCCACGTCTATGAAATGTAATCTTACTATACGCTCTGCCTTCGTAGCTAAATACCTACATATACATACATACACACTCCTATGTGCATCCCTCCCATGAAATGCTACTCACCGAAAAACCTGTCTCCATTCATGTACAGACATATTCATCAGTATACATGTGCTACCTGTCCTTGGCTTGTCTTTGGACTACAGAACACGTGCTTCGTAGAATGATATTTTGGTGTGAGTTCTAAATGTCTATATCTACCTACTCAGGATCAGTTAAATCTAGCTTAGAGTAAGCAACTACGCAGATGATGTCAGCAAGGACATTTCATATTTCTACGCAAGGCAGAACGTGTGTGGTGTTTACTGCTGTGACTGTCACGTAATGAGTATCGTCATTGCCACGAAAAAATGAAATACTATCAAGGCTAATAGTAAATGGAATGATAAGGAAGGTAGCTCAGAGTCGGATGACATGGATGGAAATAGGAAGATTTGGGAAGCTGAGTGCAGAGAAATGTGGATGGGTGCTGATAAGGAAGGTAAGTTGGTTGCTTTCACTCAGGATCTTGATCGCTGTTTTCTGTTGTTCTGCAGAATCGTGAGAGTGAGAGAAACACGGCTGACAGGGATCTTCTCTCACGTACTGATTGGTCTTTCTATATTTCTCCTTCCCTACCCCTTGAAACACATTCCCATCGCTGTTCTGGATGGGCTCTTCCTCTACATGGCTGTCACAGCTCTCAATGGCAATCAAATGTTTGAGAGAATAACTCTTCTCTTCATGGAGCAGGTAAGCGTTAGTACTCACTACTGATGTTATATTAATGTACCGTATATGCACACGCAGCAATCAAAAGAGACTCTACCCACCCATTTCCTTTCCTACAGAGCTAGGCACCTTATCCTTCCTATAGACATCTGATAAAGCCTGCCTAAACTTCCCTTGACTTGGCCTGACTTGTCTTTGACTCGACTCGGGTTGATGTGGATGTGGATGTGGATGTGGATGTGGATGTGGATGTGGATGTGGATGCGTATGGAATCCATGGGTAGGTGAAGATTGGTGCGGGTCTTATGGCTGGATGCGGATTTAGATTTGGGATGCTAGCATTTCTTTACTAAGCCAATCTTGCTGATTTCCTCCTTCCTCTTCTTCCATTATGTTCACATCATCACTTTCAGAGGTGAAGACGGAAATCAATCCAGGAATCCACCTTGCTTCCACTTCCACATCCACATCCACATCCACATTTGCGGCCATATATCCACTTCTACTCCCATACCATCATCACCGCACTTGGTCTTATAGACTGGCTGCTCATACCATACCGAAAAAATTCCCCATTCCGTCCCTATTACGTTTTTCACAGCACCTAAATTTAATTTCCCTCCAGAAAAACTCACTCTAATCGCTGGAAAGTTAGAAGTGAACGGAGCCTTTCCGCCTACCCACCTTCTATTTATTAGACCTCCCTAGCTCTACACTATACTACTTAGTACATACAAGTCTGCCACTCTACCTAACCATAAAGTTAGGTGGCTGTATAGCGCTCTACTCGCCATGTAATACTTATAATCCCGTACATACATAGACATGTCGAATTTGAGCATTTTGCACATAATATGAAGGGGACCGTTCACTCGTGGTAGCTCTTCTCTTCTTTGCAAGTGCAAAGAACTTTAACTCTTGATCTTGGTCGGATGTTGGTTGCTGGGTCTGTAGACTGTAGACGCAGACAGCTAATGGCGACCATGAAACTTGCACTCGTCTCTGATATAGGCAATCCGGGAGGATTGTAAATTGTGCGTTATATTCAATTCGACTTTTCCTTCCCCTATTCCTCCAGCACCTTCCTCCATCTCCATCTCCATCCTATCCCCATTCCTCTTCCATATCCCACGAAGAAAATGTAGACCAGGGACAATACATATAACCATTACATCTTATCCCCCTAACTCTTGTCTTTTTGATATGTGTGTCTTCCGTATTCTGTAGGATAGCTAGACTTTCCACGAGAAAAATAAGCGCAATTATTCATTGATCTTACTTTGGTTTGGTTGGGTGGGATTGTAGGCGGCGTATCCTCCCAATCATTATATTCGAAGGGTACCTCAGAGGAAGATACATCAGTTCACGGGTTGTCAAGTTCTTCAGCTGAGCGTAATGTGTGTCATAGGATTTGTGCCTTGGGCTTACGTCAAAATGGTGTTCCCAATCACACTTTTACTCTTACTTCCTGTTCGGTAAGTAATGCAAATTTGTCCTTCTTTCCTTCCAGCGCATTCTCATATACTAAATGATAATGGGAATAGACAGTTGCAAGCGCAGATGACATTTACACTTTGTTCAGTCTAAGGCTCTCACATGTTCATAATGGCATATACATATAGTATGTATCTATGTACTCAATCGAAGTCACGTTCTTCTTTCACCTTCTCTTAACGACGTCAACAAAATAGTCGTTAAAGAGGTATTTTAGGTTCGAAGCTCATGGAATTAACTTTCAACCCAGGTTTATTAATTAGTAATTATAATTAGTAGCAATTTTCTTAATTAATTAACGTAAGTACAAAAAGAACACGAGTTGAGAGCGTGATTTTGGTTTTGGTTTTGTTGTATGTATGTTCAAGGTAGTATTAGGTACATCATTGAAATATTATAAATGGCCAGAAAAAATGACCAATAATTAAATGATAAATCATCCAGTATCAATAATAAACTTATAACATTTGCAACACGTTCAATCGACTTCCATGATGGATGTATTAAGCAGTAAGGATTTCTACTTCATCGTTAAACTAGGCTGGAGCTCCGACTTGGAAAGTAGAAGATAATAACATACTCTGATGAGTTATTCATACTCATTTGTAAAGCTGAGTGATAATTTATCAATCGACATTACCTGATGCATCCATCCGAATTTTTTTTGCAGGCACAAAATCGTTCCTCTCATCATCGAGCAGAAGTTCTTAGATGCTTTGGATGGGGAGCATCAGTAATCCTGCCGTAGATTTATATGCACGAATATAAATCCATGTATGTACTTGCATACACACATGTCAAGATAGCCATCCCCAACAGCAGCAGTAGAGCACAAATCATCCAACAAAAGAATTCAAGTCAGCTCAGCCAAACCCTACCACCATGCCGTGAAAGTCGAATACGATCAGGACGGTGGTGGTGTTGGCAATGGCCACCACGGTTGACAATCTTGAGCAATAATTTTCCACTATAAAAATTTTCTCCCTGCCTACGGCCTTTCTTTGCAAAACTCAAAACTCAGTTCCAGCTCTAGATATACTTTCTGAATAGTGCATGTTCGTCGACACAGAAGAAGACGACGACGATAGTGACAAAGCAACTGACGGCATGTGTTGGAATAGTGTGAAGCGCGTAAAAACCCTTACTTCGTTCAAGGATCTTTCAAGTCCTTAAACTCAGTCATTCCTGTAGAAAATCTCATTTTCTCACAATAGAAAATGCTGATGTAGGTGCTGCACGCTGTTGTTCTTCTTGCTTTGGCCCATAGCAAAAACAAATTGTCATTTTGACACCTCGTCCTGTTCAAACTACATTTATAATGCATTAAGTGTGACAAACTCCAGAGACTATATACAGTAATGTACTGTACTGTACTATATATATATAAATATTATACTATATAATGTGCTATAAGGTGCTACAGTACGATATAATAGACTACAGAAACCTACTAAGCACACAACATTGAACCGTGTGGAAATACTGAATTACTCTACTATCTTTCGCCAGGACTTATGATACCGTCAATAAATAATTTTGTGGAGCACAAAAAGGCATTCGTGTTGATAGGAGATGATAAACGTTGCACATACACCAGATAAATCTCCTATATCTCAAAACTCCAAGAAATGCAGCAGAAAATAAATGAAATTGCCTTAACTGCACGTTCCTGACTACAGTAAGTAATGATTCATTACATGTTCATAGTACCTATTTTTGTTTTCTCAAAAAACAACATAACATATCGCACATTGATGATAGCTACAGTGCAATCCAGGGGAGCATTGAGAAATTGTTTACAATTCCGTATGTTCCACGGCCTCAATTCCAAACTAGGATATTTTGTATTTATTACTTTCTTTTATTTTTCTTCAAGTGGCTTTTTATCAATTTTACTTTCCCTACGGCGAAAAAATGCGATTCTCAGTCGCTGTATTGATTCTTCGTATTATTATTATAGATTTTTCATGACGAAATGCTTATTTGCTTTCAGGATCAGTCAAGTTCGTCGCAAGAAATAAAACATGGAATTCGGAAAGTTTTGCGAAACGTTATTTGTTGATCGCCTCAGCATTTCCATCTCGTTGTAATAGGTCCTGATAGTGATCCGCCACGCAGTAACCCAGCTGATCAGTCCTGGTCCTGGTACCAGACTCAATTTCTATTGGGGAACAGAAGTGATATTTACCGAGTTTAATGATGGGTGAAGTCAGTGCAATGCAGTTCGATTCAATCCGGATGATTTACCGTAGCTGTAGCTCTGGCAAACACCCACAAACCGAAAGTTGAACTTTGAACTAGAGTTGTGTTTTCTGGGAGCAAGAATACCGAATGCGTGCACACTTATAGGTGCAAAGAACACAGTGAGGCGGACTAGTGATTCACCATTTAATCAATCAAAGCTGCCATTAACGTTTTTCTCCCATAGAGATTTTTTGCGTGTGCCACAGATCTGAAAGGTTGAGCAGGGAGAAGAAAGGACAATGAGAAAGTGTTGGGGAAAAGTGAAAGATCGAGGTAGAGTTATTGAGAGAGCAATCCTCACTCAATCGGCACACCCTCTACAGTTGAAATGTAGTTCCTATGCACTATGTATGTATGTATGCTTGAGATCAATTAAATGGCATACCTTCACATATGACCCAGATTGAGGGAAGACGCTTACTCAACACAAGTTTAGAATGAACCGTTCGTATTTAAAACCAATTTTGAGTAAGTGCCTACATATGTGCTCAACGCTCTTATACACAGGTTCATGGACATTGTCACGGGCTACAAGTACAAGTGAGAGCTACCCTTCAAACCAAACCATAATACAATCTATAAGTTCGCGCGTGCACGTTTCTTCGTATACAGTGAAGAAGTTGACTCACTTGTCTATTATCTGATTAGAGGTCTATCTGTGGACGTATGTACACCTGAGGATTGCGTATGGGGAATCTCCACCCCATCCTGACATGGGCAACGAGAAAATACAAGCTACATGCTTTCCCAAACAAAATTATTTTAACTTTGAACCTAATCTAGAAATCTAAATCCCCACGGATTCCAAATCCAACTCCAAGGTTTAACTGTATGACCCGCTTCGGCCAGAACTAAAAAGAGGCAAGAAATGAATAACCTACTACTGTGGAAATCTTAATCTCGATCCGAGTCCTCATTCCTTCTTCCTCCTCGTCCTTCATCAAAGTGTTGACTCGATCCGACTTATCTTGCGAGGCAGTGAAGACGATTGAAACAGATCTTGATGATAGAGTTCAGTGAGTGATATGAAATACAAACTCAAACTCCAATTTTCATGATTACGGACACATTGACACTCACTCACGTGGAACTGAACATGAGTAGTGCACATTGAGAGAGACACTTGCAACTCAAACTCAGCCCTTCGAGAACGTGAACATTCCATTTTAGAAAGAGATAAAGTACACATAACATAATATGAAAGTACATCTGTCGCCCCAAATCCTACTGTGCTAATACATAAAAACATCCACATTATTGGTTTGACTGTTCAAATCGACAAAATAAAAGATTAGGAATTCTCTCGTAAGAACGATTCTGTGGTGGCCCAACATGGAATTAGGTTAATAGCATAACTACGATACAGAAAAGTGGAATAAATCTAGGAAAACTAGTGATAGTGAGTAATAATTAATACCACTAATATTAGGTATCGACATAACTAAGGCATTACACATGTAGGCTACTATATAGTCGCAGTTATAGTCGAATGTGCGTACTCAACTCGACTCGACTTCGACTTCGATTTCGATTTCGACTTGGACTGAACGGAGGCAACAAAAAGCAAACTAGTGACATACGAAACAGAATTAAGAAATAATTAAAGGGGACAACCTGTGATCGCGCTCTTTGCTTAATTGACTCGCGTGTTTGCTTTGTTGCTGTTGTTCTGGCGTGCCGGGTGTAGCATAGGTCTACATTGGTATATCTCTCTAGGTACCTACATAAGGCATAGGTATACGAGGTATAGTTTCTGTATGGGTATAGGTTGGCAAAAATGAGTAAGGCCCTGTGCATGTGTAAAGTAAAGCTGTAAAGTAAATCTAGAGACAAATGTTCGGTTCTGTTTTGGTTTCCTTATCGTCGTTCTAATAATAAGTGAATGCGCTCGTGGCGTGGCATGAAATGAACGACGTGTCATTGTCACGACGGCTCACTCTAGTAGCTCGGCTCTTTTCGTTGACGGCGACAGTATACTGTTCCTGGTTACTGCTGCTTCTCTCCTTGGAGTGTGAACACCGACTCGGAGTCAAATGAATACAAGCACACAGACAGATGTCTGTATCATACACGATATTTATACTAGTTGGTCCTCTTGCATAAATATATACTTGACTTGATCCAACACTGCATTCCTACCTTACCTACATACCTACATAAGCTGCACGCGAAAGACATGTTCCCTTTAAGATACACAGAGCTGCGACGTCCACGTGCCAACTAATTAGTTAATGAACTCGTGTACACTATTAGAGTACTAGAAAAAAGTTCACCCATTCAATAAATCGTTTAATTTAAGATCCCGTACAAAATCCACGAATAAAAGAAACCAGAGCAAGAACCGACAACTGGAAACAGAAAGAAAATGAGTTCAGGAAACTGTCGAAGTGGTTGTGTGCAATCTTTTTGTGATCTCAAGATGTACTTTGTATACAAGCCTGAACATATGTTGTAGAGCATGCACACACTCCTACTGCCACTACTATGAATGAATGAGTCCCAACTTTATTTGTCTTCTCTAGTGCTTATACAACAATACGGAACGGAATACAGAACATTCACCAAAACTATAGTGTACGCACCCGTAGTCACAAGTACAGGCAAAGGTGAAGAAAAATGAACAGCAGCTGAAGCAGATTCGACTGGGTGGTTAGTGTTTAGGTAGAAAGCTATACTTCCATTGGTATGCATGCCGGAATCGCCGGACTGCATAATATTATGTTGTGTCCTGGATTTCAGCTTAAGCAAAATTATTTCTCCTTTCCATTTTTACAGATGTCTCCTTAATTCTGTTTTCTTTTACGCTTGCTTTCGTCTTCATATACATTATATACCTCATGGATTCACCTGCTTTTGCACAGTCGCAACCGTCTTTGCTTGAGAAATCGTCTGAGTCTTTGTTTTTGTGATGTGGTATGATTCACTGCAAATTCGTGTGATAATACTTTTCATATCTTTTATTTTTCATACCACCGTATTATCACTCGGCTTGAGTTATGACAGTAGTTCACACACCATTCATAGTGTACACACTACAGACATGTTTACATCTTATGCCTTGGTTAAAAACTCAAATGGGATAATTTGCCTACAAAATCAGCCAAGAATTCGAATCGGTTATTCCGACATGTTATTGGGCCACAGCCTACATTCGGATTCAATAAAAGCTACAGAACAGATGTTCATTTTCAATTTCACTAGGTTTGCCCATCTTGAAACGAAGAGAAAGAGAGAAAGAGCGAGCTACAAAATTTTGTTCTATTGCTGATTTCGACAGATACATAAAATGTTAGGGCATTTGGAATATTACAATTGTTCATTTCTGTCTGGATAAACAACGGACGTTTGGAATTTACAACAAGAAATGACCAGCAAAAATTTGCTGTGTATACAGGTTATTAAATGTCGACATAGGTATGTGATGATAGTAAGCAGGAGGAACGTATATTTACAAACTCGATTGTGCTAGTAGTATGCATAAGGTACTCTTTCTACGGCGAACGTGATCATCTGGAGTGACAAGTAACAGTTGTTCACATGCAATTATTGCAATAACCTCAAATTATGGTTTGTGACTGGAATCTACATTGAAATGCGAAGGTAAATAAAAAACCATGATGATCTGCACAACGTTTTGTGAGTACAATGTACTACAATTTACCTGCTCCTCAAATTACCCATGCGACTGTACAACAGCTACAAATAGTTGTCTCGTTTAAAAAAAGAACTCCAACGTTCAATTCATGCATAGCTACTATAGTGACTACCTACCTAGTGAATCGTATCACATGCCAACAACCTTTATACACTTATAACTGTACATTGATCACGAAATTCTACTACATTATTACAAGGAATCCCTACACTCATCCATATCTCATCAACAATGGCTACAATAATTGCTGTCAATCTTTTGATGGGTGAGCAGTGCGATGTACAATACTCAACCTACAAACTACTTTGCTACCCAACACCAGGACGATGGACATGTGAGGAGTGGTCAATGTAGGAAGGGGCAACGTTCTTTTTTTCTTCTTCATTTTTCAGTCCAGTTGGGGTTAATGACAATTTAAACGGTACAATCGTGCTCTGATGAAACTTATCACATTCACAATCTACACTCCACGCTCTTCGACATTTCATTGGTCCCTTTTCTCTTCGTTTCTGGATGCTTGTCTTTTTTGCTGCACTGTAATCTCGTGAGTCTATAAAATAGCATTAGCTAACATTTTGAGTAGGTAGGTAGTATTATGAGTTTAACAAAATCAGATCACAAGCATTCCGCAGGCATTACTATTTCCATTA
Source organism: Ptenothrix huangshanensis (assembly GCA_036851915.1). NCBI lineage: Eukaryota > Metazoa > Arthropoda > Collembola > Symphypleona > Dicyrtomidae > Ptenothrix > Ptenothrix huangshanensis. The sequence continues at coordinate 24,605 of JAAXYX010000893.1, forward strand.
CTATTACTATAACTGGAGATAGGGCGTTTTGATGAAAATATGGATGAGTTTATGTGGCAGCACTTCAAACGCTACGTGCATACGAATTTGCAAAAAATCTTCCGACAATGCTGTTATGGTATGGTCCACGACACTTTGCATGCAAGTATCTGATGATAGTTCATGAAGAAACTTGGGAAACAAATTGCACGTCCATGCTCCAAAGAATTTTTTTAAAAAAAAGTTCATCCGCCGTGCACCGTAATAAACCGTACGTTAGTCAGAGACAGTATGATACACCTAGGTAGATGTAATGGGCAATAAAAGGGACATCGGAATCCCATCGGCATGGTATATTAAAAATGACTATCTCACAAATGTACCTTGTGCAGGTTTACATTTGCTTTTACGTTTTCGTCTGCTGCTCCAAACTTGTATTATACACGACAGAAGTCAATTGGATGGAAACTTGAAACATTAAATGAAATTTAATTCCAGCTTAGGTGCTAGTGCTATACGAACGTTCCCTCAAATCTGCAGCCCTAAGTAGTACCGCTATATTTAACGGTCATTTGGAAAAATGAAAATAGTGCATTATAACTCCAAAATGTAGCTTCGAGAAGGACAAGAGCAAACTCTGGAAACCAGTAAATATTTTATGATAAAAATATTCAGATGGAGGACTTGGAGCACAACATTCGATCTGACGAAAGTAGAATGAAATTTCCACTAGATTAGCTTCCTAGGAACCTCATATCATCGTACTAAAATATTCAAAATATGTAGTGAATGACAAGTCCCAGTAGGGATGGAATATGAAGGAAGTTTCGAGAATATAGTCGCATTCTTACTGTGGCTTGCTTGTTCTACTTTGGGAGGGTAAACTAACGAATTAAGGTCGTATCTATATGTAACCAACTTTCACAATAACTCGACAAGGTAATTAATTTTCGAGATACAGGTAACAAATAAAAAGGTAGTGCAGATTTTAAATACTCAGCTAATTAGCTATACAAACAAATAGATTTCTATAAGCTCCCGTAAAATGGGTGTGTATACCTACGTCTTGCACGTATAGACACACTCGGAAAATAGTTACTGAAAAAAATAGTACAAAGCTGAAAACAGAACACGGAAAAAGTAAAACCATAATTATAGGGATAAAGTAAGAAATCAGGGATAGTGCTGGAAAATTATTTGTATGTAGGTAGCTTTAAAGACATGGAATCGGTGCTCATATTGGATAATGCGTGTACGCAATAGAATAAAATACAGATATACGTAGCTTGGTGTTGACATGAAGATTTAACAAAGAAATCCCTACATGTGTTTATAAGTATTATTAGTGAGTGTATAAACTGTGGATTTGAGAAGGTTGATTATTTTGGAAATGAGCTGACAGCTAAAGCTAGTTTCTGTGGAATAGTTAAGGCAGGAGGAAAGGAAAGTACCTATATGTGAAGTTTTCTTACTCGATCGTATTGTATCGTGATGGTGATGTTTTCCAATTACACGCTAATACTACAAACAACTCTGTCGACTCGAAAGACTTGAAGCTCCGACTCTAGCTCTCTTGAAATCACAACTATAAAGATAAAAGCTTATTTTATTTTCTTGGCCCTAGTGTTGTACGGGTTCCAAAATCATCAGTTCCACCACCTTAATGTTCCTTCGGTCTATTTTCTCAGTCCCCTCCGTTCCTTCCTCAACTCTAACCTATCAGTTCCAGTCTGCTCTCATCGTCATTACCGTGTCAGTTCCATTTTCAGAGTTCCAGTTCCTAACAAGGATGTCTAAATTAGCGCGGAAATTTAAAGTTGAAGAGTTTTTGACATTTTTGGCTCAACGCTTTACTAGATTTCGAAAGAAACAATGCAAATAATGCAGATACTGCACATTTTTCGTAGATCATCTTTCACTTGATTGGCTTCACTAAAATACACCACCCTTATTTTTGAAATTAATTTGCAATTTTAAACTGAAATTAAAAATTCGAGTTTCACTTCCTATTCCCTTAAATACCTATCTAGTTCCAGTTCTCCCCAAAATTCCATTTTGTCAGTTCTATTCTCGAACGCAGTTCTCATATGGTACTGACGGTGGAACTTTTACAACATTACTGGCCCGAATTCATGGATATAGGTACCTTCTCTATGTCTGTGTATTCCCCAAATCCCAAGTTAGTGTTAGTCGACGAGTTAGGAGATTGTCGACGGCAAATGTGTGCATGTAAGTAGGTACCCAAGTATCTTCTTCTCCAGTCAGATATCTCAGTACTATTGTTCCTTACATTGGTGTATAGGCATTGCCACATGCATAGTAGAACATGTAGGGAACCCGGGGATGGAGAAGCATTTCCATTACCAATTCACTTACTCAGTCACTCATCGAGACGCGAATTACTTGCCGTTGCCAACGCCAAGGATTATCTGCAAACTTTTCATTTCTTAATACTATAATAGACCTCAACTGAAAGCCTGTCACTTTTGCTGAGCTCAAATTAAAAGTTAAGATGTGAAAGTTTATTTCGTAGTACCAATTAGTCTTACACCATGCTATCTAAACATGTGAGCACCTACAATCTCGACTATGCAAGTTAAGACTGCTGACTGAAACAATCCTCCAATTCTTATGGCTACAGAACGACACACATATCATCTCTATATTATTAAGTTTACATCCTCACCTAGATACACTCCAAGCCACTTTATTATTGTATCATATTTGCAATGCATTCATCCATACAAATTCTGGTTCACTTTTCCCTAATCAAAATGTAAAACTACCTTTGCTCTTTTCTCTATGCACCAACATACAATGTGGCTCGTTGGTTTTTGTTTTGCATAGCTGCTGCAATTGCAATCTGCTCGCTGGGCTTTGATCTGATTTTTATTCGTTTACCCAAAATCCTTCTGTCCGATTTAATTTCCTCTTGTTTATTGCTCTTACATTCCTCCCAAGAATAACAATTTAGTCTCTTCCTAGTGAGGCGTAGGAACGTATATAAAATTTAGTTAGGCGCTGTATTTTTTGTGTGAATGTAACATGGAAGTGATGATATACGCGTGAATCAGGGTGGTTTGCCTATACATATTATGTTTGTGGTCAAAAGGTGCAAGGTGTCTGTCTTGAAAAGAGCAGTCGGAAGTTAAATCTGATTGTGTATCTATCAGCGAAGGGCGGACTCTTGAGAATAACGAGTTAGTTTGACGAGGATAGGGGGAGGGGTCTCAAAGTGAAATGTTGCGGGTGGTACATAATAATATGAAGTTTCTAGTCTGGTGCAGCGTAATACTATACAAACAATGCAGGTACCTAAATGATCTTAAATTCGTATCAAACTTCAAATCCTTGTCCGTACATTTATCGATGCATCTGATTACAGGGTGTTCTAACCCTCACCTGCATCTTTGCCCTTGGCTAATCGTGCTTCTTAATGAGGTTAGCCTTCGTCGATACGATTGTAAATGTTCAATAGTTCTCCGTACATATGTAGGTAGGTACATAGTAAAATATGGCTTACAGACAAGACAAAGAGATCAAAATTCACCGCCATAATGTAATCTGCGTCTCTATTGTGATTTTCATTCGTAAGTTATCGTAATCAAAAACTAGTAATTTATTTGCAATCACAATGACATTAGGACTCTTCTTCAAATTCTGATCTCGAGAAATGCAACTATGTAATTATAGTAGCAAAGTCGGTGCCTGCTTGTACTATCTTCAGATAGCCGTGGCGGTATTGTAAGAGATTTTATGGTTTCCTATATAAAAATTATACTGCAGGCCAGTAGAGTTTTTGAGAAAAGCCTTTGTGAAGCTCTTCCACATGCATAATTAGTAGTGACTTCAGGTCTGAAAGGACAACGGATGCGGAAATACTCAAGTCCAATTCAAACGGTATTGATAATTTGAACAAATCTTGCAACTCTTGAAATGACCTAAACTGAAATTACAACTATAGACTGTCTCAATATTTTATATTATTATATTTCCAACAAGCTCTGTAGAAGTAGGTTAGGTGCTCCTTCATTTCCATATGAGCTCATGCTCGTAGGAGGATAAAAGTAGCATAATAATAGTGAAATTCATCAAAGAAACTATAAATTTAATGAAATTAGCTAGCAATCTAACCTTTCAATATGCAAAATGGAATAAAGCAAACAAAAAAAGCCAGGCAGTGGTACGTTGAAACTTGTCTAATACTTTTACACTACAGTAAACCAGAAAACAGTAGCAGGCAGCACGATGAGTCGTAGGTCGTAGCGGAAGCTTTTGTGGTTTAAATCTGTAGGTACTCTAGAAAACAGTCAGCTTCAACGGAGTCCAATTAGCGTTACTTGAGGACAGGTAAACACTACTTAAAAATAACGGAAAGGAAACTTCATGTGATACAGTATGCATATTTGAGCTAGTGTTGGCGCCTGAATGGCCTTAGCTGAAGCTGACTTCATGTATTCATGCGTTCCAC
>JAAXYX010000894.1:0-29043 GCA_036851915.1 Ptenothrix huangshanensis
GGTTTGCGGCAACTAATTTTGCGCTCAAAGTGAATCACTCTTGGTAGGATACTAAGAAAAAAATATAATTTGAAAATCCTTTTTTTTCGAAAATGTTGTGCTCGATTAGCCAAATAGTCTATCATTTGACTTTTAGTTGACCCTATATCTATATGCACAGTGCACACCCTTGTACAATGATTATGGAAGTACAAACCGGAACAGAAGTAAGGTATGAGAGAAAGAGAAAAATGGAGTTTCAATGAAAATAATAAATTTCACATTGCCCATAAATCCCACACTTTGACAACACATACAATAAAGCTGATTTATCTAAATGAAAGCATCGATTGCATCCACAGAACTCAAACATATCGATCAACCGTGACGTAAGCGTATTAGCCTAAATCCCTTCTTCCATTTTTTCAGTTCATTTAATTCCACCATACATGTCATGCCCAGCACTTCCTAACGATAAGTACCTAGTGCACTGCAAAGTAATAAACGTGGTAGAGAGGTAAACTAAAAGAAACATAGAGAAGACACGTATGGTTTGACGTATGTGGATCTTCAAGACCTGTTTCTATTACATGGGAAGGGAAGGACTGAGGTCAGCTTAAAAGGAATGACAAGTAAAAATAGATTGTGAAGTAATGCTACTACGATGAACGCAAAAGGTGGTCCAAGGCAATGGTTCCTGCCATTTTTTACTTCGATTCCCATTCACGTTATCCAAATTCGAATGTCATTCATGAGAGATACCTAGTTTTTAAATTTCAGAAGCCATATTGTGAACATCGACTTCAAAACCTCTGAGGACACCACCTATTTTGATGTGCCTCATTTTGACGATGCAGTTTGCAGTATTAGAAATTGAGATCAAATAGCACAACTCCCGGAAACTAAGGTGCAGATACTGCAGAAAATGAACATGTGGTTTAGAAATAATGACGCCATAATTGCAGGATGAAACAGGTGGCATTCGCGCTCGCGCTGCAGACAACTTAACTACAACCATACGTAAAAGTAACGTAGGTACATATGACTCCCAGTGTCCCGGTTCCCTTTGTGGATCGCACAACAACATTTCATATGATCTCCCCGTCTTCATATCTCAAATGCATGACTTGTGGTCTAATCGAGTGTTCGAGTTCGTGTCTGGTCCTGTCTTGACTATTAACCATTTTACAATGCACTACCTTCTCTGCAGGAAGCTGCACGTCCTTCTGTTTTTTCTACTATTTGTTCTGTTTGTTTACTTTGGAATTGGATAGTAAAGCAGGCGTCATTGATGTTGATGCATGTATTTGGAATCGTAGGTACTGGATTAAAGTGTTCTCATACATACTGGTGGTGCGTTCTCTACCTCGAATTCCTTCTCCATCTCTATGTCTAAGATGTTACCTATCACAATTTTCTTCTGTACTTTCTGAGTACAAGGTGTTCTCTACCTCAGTTTCTATCTCTACCTTTAAGTACGAGTAAATTCAAGTAGAAATCACCTAACATTAAATGTTAGAGAAAAACAGAACAGAGGATACATTAAACTGGGAGATATAGAAAGGAAATTAAGGCAGAGAATACTTTGAAAGACTTTGTTGTAGGAGAGTTAAAGTAGATAACATCTCAATCCAGTACCGCATCGTACATAGTGTACTGATACGTGCACTACAACTGCAGTAAACTGGAATTGGAAACTAAAATTTATATTCTTTGCTAGTACATATTACTGTCTACTGTGAATCCGTGATGGATTATAGTTACAACGTCCGCCAGTCTTCGATACTGCTGCATCTACTGGGCTCAGGAGGTTGCTTTCTATTGTCTTATCGTAATCACGCGATCTCACGTAATGGACACAAAGAATGTGATCGATACCAAAGACAACATGCCTACTTGCATATAAATATTTAAACCAAGTCAGGGTTCATGGTTTATTGAAACTACTACCACGTACTTATTTCTATATTCATGTCACCATTCTAGTCTAGCTCTAACCAAAATCAGTAGGAAAGACAACATCAAAACCATGACCATGATGCACGAGACTGCAGTTGAACGATCAATTCACTTGCCATTTAAGGGAAATTTTCTTTTGTCATTGAATTAAAGGCCATTCACTAGACAAGTTAAAACAATTTGTGTGGCGTAACACAGATTGCACTAAAGAGCTAAGTAAATATATTATAAGTTAAGCTTGTGTTGCACATTGCATTTTCAATCATTTATGGCTCAGTATCAACCAGTGTCAGCAAGCAAGATTGCAAATATTAAATATAGCAAGAACTTTAACTACACAAATGTTGTAGACGCATAATAAAGAAAACAAATAGTTGTATGCATCTATAAAATAACAAGCTACCAGGCAATTTTTACTATTTCTATAAAGCTGTAAAGCAAATAACAAAAAATGCCAATGCATCGCAGTACCTTACTTAATATTCTACTTACTGCATTAAATTCTAGATAACTTATTCCTATGCCATAAACGTAAAGCCACTGTATTTTGGGTTGTGATCCGTTGATCCATACCTAAATTGTGATACATAGTCTGCACTAAATGATAATGACAACCTTCTATCACTAATCTATAATTACTTGAGCTACAAGAACTTCGTAAATATTAGCTTACTTGTACACATTGGACAATTCCTTGAAGTTCTTCATTACTTTTTTAGGACCACTTGAGTTAAAGGATTCCTCTACATCTTCCTTGTCAGTATCGGAAGCTGTTGAGACACTCCTTCGTTTAGGGACGGATTGACGTCTCAGACGGACTGCACCTTCGCTAGTATGGCTAGTTTCATGGAGTTGCAGAGCAACTGTAGATTCTGTACTATAATCACAATGGGAACACTTAAAAACCTTAGCTGCCGATGATTTTCCTCCTTCATCCTCCGGTCGACCCTAAAAAGCAAAATGTTGGTAATATCATGGTAACTATACAATACGCCTACCTACACATTTTTCTCCAGTTTCTACTTATGAATTTGTGTGAATAATTATCATTATGGACTGACTGTTATGAAGAAGGAACTTACAATGGTGGCCGACTTGATGGATTTATTGTGAGGAATGCCATATTCGTTAAACCAAAAGTCGGGTGTGAGCTTTTGCTCGAACTCCTTATTGCGGGTGAAAGACAAAGGTTTATCGGCGTGAGAACTTTTCGCATGATGTTGTCGTAGCATTGCTTCATGCCAAAAACCAGCACCGCAATATTTGCATTTGAACCTACAACAATTATGTTCATCGGTAAGCATAACTGTTACTCCGAAGAAGTTTTAAAATTTGTGGGTGCCACTGAACGCTAGTTTTGTAACGCATTAACACGTATTTATCATTAACTTAAACATTACCTTTCAGTGCCGATGTGTTTGGCCAGAATGTGTGTCCTATAGTTGTGGAAGGACGAAAACTGTATATAGCAGTGCTTGCATAATAAATTTTCAATATTCCTCCCGTCTTTATCCTCTACAGTCTTTTGCGCATTCAGCAGTCCACTAATCATTTCATACACCTACGAACGTACAATAAGCAAATAGCAATTAAACAAGGGTAATTAAAACAACGAGCCTTATTTTCCCATAAATGCTATAAAAAGTTGCTGGACTCACCGAGGTTTCAATTTTGTCATTGATAGGCAGGATACAACTTACTTCATCTTCAATACCAGCTTTGTGATCCAGATTCATATGAGCCTTTAAAGAATCGATTGTCACGCATCGAACATCGCAAAGAGTACACTTATACCTAATATAAATCATACCATTATTATTCAACACTGTAAACCTACGTCATCCATTTCATTCCAGTTTCAATAGCAAAAATGAAACCATAACTAAATTTTGTCATACCGCTGGTAGCTGAGCTCATTGAATAAATGAATTTTAAGGTCCACAGCAGTTTTAGCCTTAAATATATTGCATTTTGGACAAACTAAAACAACAGGACTGAGAGAAGGCTTGGCTGTCTGAGAGGAACTAGTTGACGAAGCAGTTGAAAAGGGTTTTGAAGACTGACTCGCTTTTGCAGGCGCTGCGTAAGACGTAGTCGTTGAGTAAGGTTTAGTATTCTCATCATCCAAAAATATTCCACGAATATGTTTGACACGATAAGCATCACGTCGCCATATAGGAATATTTACCCCATCCTCTGATTTGGACTCCGTTCCTTCAAATGCTTCGTTCCTACAATGATGGTAAATTACATATCAGATGTTTACTCGAAACATAATTTAGTTATATATTGTCGTTGAAAAGTGAAAAAGAGCTAAATGCATTATGCCCTGTGTGGAGCATAATGCATGCTGATCTGACAGCAATACAATTGGTATTCTGCTTAAAACAACTTTTGTAGTAATTATCTCATACCTGAAAAACATAATTAAGACTTGGGCTTCTGATTTGCCCTTCTGACATGTTCGGCTGCTGATGTGAGTGGAAATCGCATAAATGCTATCAGATCCAAAATGACAGACAGAACATTCAAACTGATCGTTGATCTTATGAACATTAGCACAGTGACTCTTTGCGTCATCCCAGCAATTCAAATGTGCTTTACACAAATTACAACGCCAGCGCTCGTGTGAACCTCTGGACGCCTCGTCCATAGATGCTCTCCTGGTCATACAAAAATTACAATCAGTATGTTGCAATAATACTAAATTATAACACTTGAAATGCTATTTATATGGTCTTCAGTAAAAACATTATGTCATCATCAAAGGCATAGCGCCAAAATGTGTATCCCAGTCTCGATAAGATACAACGCTCCAATTATTAAATTACCTATTCATAGCAACGCCATCATTATCCAAATCTCGAATCAGATAAAAAATAGGCTTTTTCTCGACATGTTTGGTAGCAACGTGCTTCTCCATCGAGGTTGACGAATAGTGAATATAATCACAGTGTCCGCATTTACTTAACCTTGGGCCATGTAGCTTGAGGTGATGGGGGATTTTTTCAATCAGGACGGTATTTTTAGGATCGTTCCCTGTAAATTTTCAACAAGCTCAATTTATGTCAGCGACCAAACCAAAATAGTGACATGACTAAGCAATTTAAAGTTCAGGGCGAATTTAGTGGCGATTTTGGTGCAGTACCTACGGAAGTAATTATAAATACAACCAAGGGTAACATACTAAGATTAAAATTTGTACTTACTGGTGCCCTCATCCTCCTGGCAGTGTGGACAAACATAGTATTTTTCCTTGAAATGCAAGGCTTTCATGTGAGCACATAAAATATCATCTTGCCCTGTTATTTGTTTACAAGAACCCACCGAACAAACGTATCGAAATTGATCGACGACGAATTTCGGTAATTTAAGTGTATCTTCTCTAGAAACCCCACCAATCCTGCAACAATACATAACTTCATCTAAAAACTACCAACATTCAATCCAGTCCATGCGTAATTCTCGTAGCAGACTAAGAACAGTTACAAATTTTAAATATCTACGGTAACGGTGGCAACATCAAAGGCATTCTTCTTACTTTGTTGAATGGGAACTCCCAGCCCAGTTTGTCATTTTGTCAAACATGAGCTCCTTTCTCTCCAAGCATGGAACAGGATTGACTGGAGCCTTATTTGGAACTTGCGTCGACCCACCGTCTTTTTCAGATCTTGCGTGAAGACCCAAGTGTCGAACAATATTTGATCTAACCTTGGACGAGTAATCGCATAGGGCACAGTATACTAAGGAACTGCAGGAATAAACGTAAAATAAAGACGCATTGTAAGGCAAATTCTACTCCATACTCTCGACAAACAATCCAACGTTCATAATGCGAGGGATACACACAAATTAACACGAATGCATAAACGAGTTACTTTACTTACGAGAAAATGCAGGGCTTTGGAATACTGTCGATTTCATGAGGTTGAAACTGAACTTTGGAAGTGTAGAGGATATGATTTTGGGTGAGATCAACTGGTAGTGCCAACTTATTGGCGACTTCTTTGGGATACGTAATTTGTACTGGGTCCTCATCTCCTCTTAACTCAGTAACTACCTTGCAGTTGTAAACCTTGTGCACATTCTGAAAAACCGAATTTCAACGCTTTACCAAGCTGGACTCGCTTAATATAAATGGTAAATATTGAGGATTTAGATTGCACCTTCCGATAATTAGAATTACAAGCTTTTATTCTACTATAAATTTTGAATAGCACAATAATGTGGAAACCCATACCTTTAAATGTTTAGTAAGCTCGGAGCCAAACCAACCACGGAAATTACAAAGAGCACATAGTTGACGTGGTTTTCCATGGATTTTCAAATGCTCCAGAAGGCTTACTATAGATTTGAGACGTCTTTCGCAATGGAAACAATGAAGCAATCTACCCTCAGAGGAGAAGCAGTTGAGTGTATGTTGTTTAAATGCATTTCCTGTGGGTGCCGTGAAATTGCAATCTTCATTTCCACACCGATACAGTTCATGACCTATGAAATTATCAAATATATTTTCTGCATTGTAAAATTCTATACTAGCGGTTAACCCGATGCTGGGTGCTTTTTGTAGTTCTTTAGTGGAATAGTGCTTTTTTAATGCATCTTTTAAACAAACTTTTTGTTATTTTCTTGCATTTCTGTTTATTTGGAAATTTAAATTCCAATATTACCTTGACAATTATCATTTTTGCAGCAAAAATCTATTAAATTAAAAAATCACTGTTCCACTAAAGAACTACAAAAAGCATACAGTATCGGGTTTTCCGCTACTATGTACCTATGTAGAAACTATGATCGTCAAAGTCAAATTTTAATATAACGCCATTCATTATGGCGATATTTGAAATTACATTACCCTAGACATATTCATATATTCACAACTGTCCAACGGAAAACACCCTAAAATAATACATTTAATTTTAAAGCCCTTCGTTCCATATATTCGTGTAAGAACCATTTCGTTTTTACTTGAGCCATATATAAGCCAAGGCGGGTGAAACTACCTGGCTGGATTAACTTTCTTGTGGAAATCAACGGGAGAAAGTTGGTGAAAGTAAATAAAATGAGCAAGAATAACTCACTGTAAACATCAAAACTTCTGTACAAACTAAAATACAATAATTACTTAAATTAATAATAAATCCACAACTACATTAGCACCACCCACTAGGAGCTACAAGCTTTAAATTATCACTATATACCTAAATAGACTACTTGAGGTATATTTATTTATACTTCAGGAACAGCACACACAACTATAATATATTATATCGTCTGTGAATAGTCAAAATGACTTAAATAAAATCTTTGGCATCAATGTAATTTTAGGCCACTCTTCACCAGTGATATACATATTATAATATAATATGTAGAAGGGACCCAGGGCCTGGGGGCAAGGTTAGTATATACTATATACCTGTGTTATAAATCACCATTTCTACGTTTTCGCCATGTTCTACTATCAAACAAACAAAAAGCAACGGAGGTCTTCGACGACATGAAATAAGTTTAACCCTTTCAAGTAGGAAGAACATGTAACCTAAGTTAAGGCTATATACAAAATAAATGATTAGTCTTCGCACCACTTCACCGCTATCACAAAAATCTGCACCTGCCTATGCTTTACCTTTAGTATTAAACTAGACCGTCAATTGAACGTCTACAAATTAAATACGAACCCAAACTATTAACTAACTACTATGAAGCAAAAGAATCAGAAACAAAAAGGACAAGTGAAAAATAATGAAATTGATGCTAGAACAAACTCTAGAGAATGCAACGGCTTGTCAAGTTTGTCAAACGCTGGATTAATTAAATAAATCATACTAGCAAGAGCAGTACCTTCAAGATTCCTCTTTCGGCCAAATTCTTTGTCATCTTCGTCCTGAGGAAACTCCCCATCCCCATTCATGTCATCACGGTAGTTCTTAAGACAAAGTTCATTTTCATTATCTGGGTCGCTTTCACCAGGAGAGGAAGACTGATAGTCCTTGCTGTCTGAGTCGTCATCCATGCCCTCGTCATCATTACCCTCAGAACCTATTGCAGATGAATTGTTGGATGGGGAATCGGAAACTCCACAATCATTACTGCTACCACTAACTCCTGCCGTATCAGCACCACTTCCGTCCTCTTCAACACCATTTTGTAAGCCGTCGCTCTTTTCGCTGTCATCCTCATCGTCGTCATCATCATCTGCAAAGTCTATTCCAGAAGATTTAGTTCCCTTAGTACCCGGGAAATCGTATAGTAGATCCACTATGTCATCAATCTCCGAACAAGGTGTTAAGGAAGTCTCCGTTTCAGCAGATTTGAACTGCACCATATCAAGCATCCAGTCCAATGCTTCTTTACACTCTCTCACTCGCACCTCAGGTGGCATCGTGTCCACTAAACTACCAGCCATCTGATTCCTGGCATTCAATTCGTCTTCCTTCGAACTCAAGATCTTATTCAAAAAGCCTTCGAATCCTTCCGGAAAAACTTTTTTCACCACCACTGAAGCACCTGCATCACTGAGTAACTTGTCATGCAAGAGGATATGATTGTACACTTCCTTCTCATCGATAGAGTCGTAGAGAAACACACGACGATCCACATCTGATGTCTCTGCTTTCGCCACTGGTGAAGGATCTCGAGGAGGAGGGGGCGGAGGGGTTGGTGCTGGTACAGCTTTTGTAACGGGTATAGCTTTTGTAACGGGTACAGCTTTTGTAACGGGTATAGCTTTTGTAACGGGTACAGCTTTTGTAACGGGTACAGCTTTTGTAGCGGGTACAGCTTTTGTAACGGGTACAGGAACAGCTGGAACGGTAGTTGGAGAAGCAGCTGGAGCTGGAGTAACTGTTTTTAACACTACTGAAACTGGCTTCAGGACAACAGGTTTTGGGGCAACTACCTTTGGTGCAGCTGGTTTCGGAACCACTGCCACTGCCTTTTGGGCGGCTGGTTTCGGGACAATTGGTGCAGGATTTTCTACTGGATACTCCGATTCAGAATCCAAAGTAGTAGCAACCTCTGCTTCAGGTTCGACTTTAGTTGGTGGTATGTAATCAGTTTCAAGCTTGACTTTACTCAAACCTGTGTTAACTGGAACTTGTAGGGGTTTGATCATGCTTCTCGTGACACGACAATCAGGGTTCGGTTCTCTGGCAGGTAATGATTTCCGGGTAACCGGATCGCTAGCAGCAGGTTTAACAGGGGTGGTTTTAGTTGCTTCGGGCTTTGGTTTTCTTCCTCTTTTCTTCGGTTGAAGAGAGGATGGAGGAGTGGGAGTAACAGTAGTAGTATCGGAAGAAAGGGAAACAGCAGGTGGCGGAGGCTGCGGTGTTTCCGGTTCCACACTAGGTGAGGACGAGGACATTGCCACAGTAGGACTTTCAGCACTGTCGTTGGCAACGTCAGTGTCAGTGACTATACTTTGATTCTTGTCCCCATCATCAGTACTAGCACTGACATTGTGGCTCTTATCTCCAGTCTCGGTATCAGGAATTGCAGCTGCAGCTGCGATTGCAGCTGCAGCACTCACAGCTGTAACTCCTCCAGCTTTCCTTCCTCTCTTCTTCTGTGTTGGAGCAACAACCACTTGCTTCTTCCGTTTTCTTCCCCTCTTCCCTTTCTCCGGCAGAACTTTAGATGAAGATGATACAGAATCCTCCTCAACGGTCTTGGCTGATTCATCTGTTTCATTTTTCTCACCAGAGTCAGCTTCTGCCACATTATCAATCACATTCTGGATAGATTGAGCTACCGAATTCGGTTGTTCTGTTGACGTAGCTGACGTTTCCTCACTCTGACTTCGAACCTGAAAGACAAACAAACATTTTTAGTCTAAATTCCGCAAGCTGTGACTGAAAAATATATTTTACATTGTTTTCAATGAACCAAAAGGTAACTCAACTGCTTCTAAGCACATTGTTTGCAATAGCTAAAATTAATAAATAGTAAATATGCACTAAATCGATCAAGACTTTATTTCATAGTTTTCAAAAGGACTTTGACGATCGTCTGAGATACTTTTACTGAACTGATGCCGATGTAACATGCAACCAGTTAAGCAACACAATCTCTGAAGTAAAACAAATTTTTCTGCACTGCTACTACAGATCCAAGCTATACTTCCCACCCCTAAACACAGAAAACGTAAACCCAAACGCTTGAACTCTCCACCAACATTGGAATTACAACCATGTATATACACTTCAGAAGTTCAGAAAACCTTTCCAGCAAGATAATTGGCTAGAGCTGTCTTAGTGGACTCAACAAAAGGCCACTTCTTACTAATTCCCATAACAACAATACTAAACAGCTTAAAAGCTAAGTAACAAAAATATATACTAATTTTACACTGCAAGAAGAAGCAAGAAGTGAAGGCTATGAAACATGTCTGTTTATAAGTAATGAAATTTATTCCGACAAATTTTACTATAGTTATTGTGGCGTAGCTGCCTTGGTTTCCTACTGGCCTTGCCTTAACCGCCTTAACGACTAGCCTATATGCAAGTAGGTACATCACATACGATTATGAAAATGTTAGCTTTTGCTTTGTTATTCTAAAAATAACAACATAATAATAATTTATTACAAAAACAAAAAGTTTAAACTCAAACACGGAGCATAATTCCAGATTCCAGACCAAGACAATCAGTCCGGCATTTATTTTTCATGAGCCATAATATGCAAGAAAATTAATTTCTGCAGTATGCACACATACATACCTAGGTACTAGGTACTTGTATATATATGTGTAAAGTCCTGTTTCATCATATTGCATACCTTTCATTAGTTTCACTATAGACAACAGACCCTGAAGAAAATTCAACAATCGATCACAAGTATTTTTAAAACCCTTATTCCATAATTAAAACTTAACCTGAGAGATAAATATATATTCCTCCTGACTCAATGAACAGCTATAATGATACAATCGGACCTGTGACCTACGTACAGTGTAAAAGAAGAACAAATAGCCAAATAAATGTATTTTTTTACACTTAGTACCTGCCAGTGAATACCATATACCCTTACAGATCAATGTGTTGAATAAAAGTGTAAGAATGCTCCTACGAATATTATGTACAGCAGGAAAGATTCAAAAGCATAACAGGCCCACATCGAAAAAATTGGTCTAGTGATTTGAATGTTACTGGTTATAATCAATGTAATTAAGGTGGCATGAGAGACCTGACCATCCCACAACTCCATTTAAAAATAATGACAAAGAAGTGAGGTATGCCAAACCTGATTAGAAGCTCATAACAACTCATTGAAACCAAGGTTTTACTGACGCGTAGAATTTTTAATTCTTTGTCTTATAAAAAATGTCTTGTACGACATTTAAAACTCCATTTCTCAAAACCCAACAATGGATGGCGGAAAATTAAAACTCTTTTCTCAGTCCATTGTCAGATTTTGAAAGGGGAGTTTTGCGGGTGGTGCAGTTACAACTTTAGGAAAGTTGCTTGGACGATGTACATATAGAATAAAAAATGTTTACTAGTGGGTAAAACTATCCGGGTATCTTATTCGAAACAATTATTGTCTACGTAAAGCAGAGCATTACAGATGCGTATAACTCTATACAATGACAGAAATGTATGCAGAAGCTGTTCGAAAATAAAATGGCTCAGAAATGTGTACTAATTTGAGTGGAGCAATAATTCCCCCTGGCGTTTTTAGAAACACGGTATTTCAATTTGTATCAGAGACTGTAACTTACATGAGCAGCCCTTCTTGGTCCCAGCGGAAGAATGGCGTCAAAATTCATCTCCCGAAGAGCATCGTGCAATTTTTCTAATGAAGATCGTCTCTTATGAGTTCTTTTCTTTGTTAAGCTTCTTCCGCGGGTAGGAACATCATCCCCATCGTCCGTGTGACTAGGACTGGTAGCTGGCTTTCCAGGATCCTCATGGGGTTCTTCAGCTTTAACATCTGTTTTTGCAGCAGATGTCGAAGCTGACGATATGTCCTTCGAAACAATTTCCGACACATGTGATTTCAGAAGAGTCTTGATAGTCTCCATCGCCGATGGATTACTGATGATCTGTTCCAATACGTCTTCCGTCAGTCCTACAGATTTCACCATGAACTGCCGGAGAAGAACATTTGTGTCCATTTCTGGACGAGTTGGAGTTTTTGAAGTAGAAGGTTCAGCGTCTTCAAATCCTCTACATTTTACAGGATCATCGTTTGACGTTGTTGATGTGACTGTGGCTGATGCCATTGGCGCTTCCTGTAATTTAATAAAAGTACAAATACAATATAGTCAAATTACGAATAGTGGTATATATATACATTGAAACGAAGAGAGTGCATGCTTCAGATCCATTGTCCTCGCATGTAGAATGTAAGCTTTAAGAAAATTCACCTCTTTTGGTTTCACTTCTGGTTCTGTTGTATCAACTTCAGCATTTTGGGCTTCAGGAACTTCAATTTTAATTTTAATATCGGGTTTGACACACTCGCTGGGGATCGTAGGAGTTGATGGCCGAGCGGAGCGCGTAGACGAAAGCGTTGAAGGCGAGGATTCGGTTGGTGGGGAAGCAGGGGGTGAGGATTCCCGCAAAGTGTAATCCTCTGGGGAAGGAGAAGCTGGAGGAGAGGGAGAACGTTCTCTTGGAGGAGGTGGAGTAGGCTCGCGTGGTGGGGGAGTAGGTTCTCTTGGTGGGGGTGTAGGGTCTCTAGGTGGGGGTGTAGGTTCTCTTGGTGGGGACGGGGGAGGTGGCGGAGGATCTGGTTTTTTGATTTTGGGAATACGAAACGACAAAACACTTTTCTGTGACGAAACAGCATTGGCACAACTATTGCTACTACTACTTGACTTGCTCGGACTTTTGCTGGAATTCGAACGCTTTCTGGAAGGTCCTTCTTTGTCCTCAACCCCATCATCCTTAGCGGGACTTTTACTCTTCCTAGACTGACGCCTTCTTTTTTCTTTATCCATTGCATCTTTCTCATCTTCTGAAGTTTGCACTGACTTCTTTTCCTTTTCCTTCCCCCTGGGCGATTTAATTTCATTCTGAGTTTGAGCCCTAGTTCTTAATTCTCTGGTACTTGCTCTACTTGGCTGATTTCTAGTAGGAGAAGTATCATGTTTACTGTTACTGTTTGATCTATCTCTAGGCTTATGCGAACCTTCTTTTTCTTTACTTACGACTTCCTTCTCTTGTTCAGGGCTTTTAAGATGATCAGAACTAGGAGATAAAACTTCCTCAAACGTATTTTTTCCTTTAGTACCAAGTCGATGGAATCCCTGTTTTGATAAATTCTTTCTAAGCTCTTGTAATTTACTTTTGGGAGTCTCTCTTATTGCATTGTCACGAGCACGCTCTGGAACCTGTTGTTTCGCATGATTTTTCGATCCAGAAATTTCTGGAACTACAGGCAAATCCCGTCTTTTACTACCCAACGAAGTTTGAGAAGTTGATGGAACAACGGGTACCCTAACTTCAGAAGCTTTTTCTCTTTCTCTTTCCCGATCCTTATCAGGCTGTTTAACGGGTGATGGTCGTCGTTGTCGTGGATCCGCAGGTACAAGATTTGTGGCATTTGCAGGTGGGGCAGGAGTACGACTGCTGGCATCGAAATTAGCAGGCTTGTGTTGGTTTTTTTGCTGTTGCTGCTGTGGTTGCTGTTTTTGCTGCTGCTGCGGCTGTTGTTGCTTCTGCTGCTGCTGTTGTTGCTGCTGTTGACTAAGGCGTTGAAGCTGCATTCGGCGTCTAGGATCGTTTGGAAGGTCAGCAGCGATTTGATTGGTTGCAAGGTTTGGATTTGAAATCGAATTAGAACCAGTCGGTGGAGGTGGTCTTGAAGACTGATGCGCATTTGGAGTGGAAATCATTGGAGGACGCGGGGGTGGTGGTCGTGGTCGAACTGGTCGTGAGAAATGCTGATGAGCTCTTTGTCGAACCTGATCTAAATCAGGGGCACACTGTCTAGTCCTAGGATCAAAGGGATTAGGCCCAGCAGCAGGAGGTCGCACTGGTGGAGGAACTGGAGCTGGAACGTGATTCACTTGACTGGGAGACTGATATGGCAAATTTTGATGATTCTGACTGTTAGCCGCACTCGCAAGATTAGTAGGTGTGGGGAGCAGAGGTGGTCGAGAACTATTATTAACACTGATAGACTGTGAGAACGGATTTATAGAATTTAAGTTCATCGGCGACTGCGGGCCAAATCCTACGTTTCGCACACCCACCCCAATGTTCGATTGGTTCACAGAATTAATATTAATATTAGGTGTTTGTGGTGGCATATTCAATGCTCCTAAGTTCATCATTCCTAAGTTTTGACTTTGCTGGATATTTTGTTGAATATTTTGTTGTAGATTTTGCTGAAGATTCGGCTGAATATTCATATTTGGATTCATGTTTGGAATATGAGACATCATCCCGATGTTTTGCTGCAGTTGCAGATCGTGAGGATTCAAGCCCAACAAGGCCTGATTCATCATGAACTGAGGATTGAGCATTGAAGCCATGAAACCAGCAGCGGCAGCGTTGCCGTCCGGAACCTGTACTGGAACTTGCATATTGGGAAAGGTTGAGTTCATGGCACCCATATTTATTTGTGAATGTTGGGGTTGCTGTGGATTTATTATTTGATGATTAGGCCACTTATTTTGGTTCTGGTTTTGATTTTCAGAATCTCCATGCCCATAATCATGACGGACACGTTCAACACTTCGGTCTCTATCAATATTCCTAGAGTCCTTATCACGGTAATCGTACCCACCACGGCAGTCATTACCACGGTCAAGATCATTAGATCGTTCCCTATCTCTAGGTCGTGTCCACTCTCGTTCTCTAGATCTTTCTCGCTCTCTAGACCTGTCACTGTCTTGGTCCCTGGATCTAGGTCTGTCTCGTTCTCTGGACCGATCCCGAATTTTATTTGACTCCCGGAGATCTTGATCACGATAAAAGTTTCTTCCACGATCTTCGACTCGTTCTCTGGACTGCTCTCCAGAATCTCGACGATACCTACTAATACTTCTTTCAGGACTACGTTCCCGAGATCTTCCGCGGCTATCCCGATAATCATAGCTACTGCGTGAACTTTCACTACTCTGCTCTCTGGATCTTGGACGTCCAGGTCGATTATCTCTATCAGCTCGAAAAGGTTCCCAAGGTGAAGAAATATTTGAATTGTTCACATTGGAATTTCTAACTTGACTATCCGGAGGAACCCCGGGACGAGTAGGATCTTCAAAGGGCCTGCCATGGCCTCTACCCCGTCCCATGGGTCTCCCGTCCGCAGGGGGGAATGTTTCGAAACGCATATCAGTGTCTCCTCTCCTGCTGAAACTAGAGTCCAAGTCCATAATTGGCGAATTAGATCCCCAGTCACTACTGAATTTACTATTATCGTTCCGCTGTGTGTCGAAGCCACGATCCATAGGCCTCCGGTGATCTGGATGATTGGGATTAGGAAGAAACTGACCTTGACCTGCTCAACAATAATAGGAACCCCAATAAGTACCATCTACATGTTCAGCATTTATTCCGACAAATATGAATATTCCATGCACGTCTACATCATCTTATCTTTTACCTTTATTTGGTCGAATAAAATCTTGCTCCTTACTCTGCTCCAAAGGTATGATTCGAGTACTAGAGTTAAAATCATTACTAGAAATTCCGGGCGAAGGACTTCGAGGA
This sequence comes from Ptenothrix huangshanensis, assembly GCA_036851915.1. Classification (NCBI taxonomy): domain Eukaryota; kingdom Metazoa; phylum Arthropoda; class Collembola; order Symphypleona; family Dicyrtomidae; genus Ptenothrix; species Ptenothrix huangshanensis. Next base: position 15,600 of record JAAXYX010000894.1, read on the forward strand.
GCCGAATCACTATCATCATCACTGTCTTCTATTGGCTTAGACGCAAACGCCTTTCGAGTTTAGATATCAACAAATTCAAATTAAATTTCCTGAAGGTTATTGCAACTTTATGTTATGTATGTACTTCCATACTTATACAAAAATTCGGAGCACATACTAATATACAAAATATACAAATTACTGTAGAGAGATAAACTTACCCCCTGAATAGGATGCAACCTGATGTAATCCATCATTTTCTCATGCACGATCTCAAGAGTATCCACACCATAAATTCTAAGCAGTGAAAATTACAACAATTTACTACCAAATTACATACGTAGGGATGATAAGTGACGATGACTATAAAATAAATGTAGATATAAATGTAATGTATTATTAACAATTATAGCTCATTTTATCAAAAAATCATTACGAATCAGCTCGAACGTCTCCAGCAATTTCCAACCAATATTTAAGATCTTTAACTTCCTCTCGAAGTAATTTTAACTGGCCGGATTCTTCAATAATTTTCAACCGCTTTTGTAAGTAAGGCTTGCAATTTCTGTGCTTTTCGATAAGATCCAAATATTTTCTATCATGATGTGGACCTTCTGTAAATTGTTTAAAATTAGAGCACTATTAGAGACCGTCACCAAGACAACAACCGATTACGGTTTTAGTTATCATTATAATATAACTATTAAATTAGTTACAACAACGCTATCATGCCACGTATACTGAGTTCAGGCTATCCTCTTTTCTTTGGAGGACAGTGCGAAGTTTATTTTGTTTCATAAAGTTGTCTTTCTCTCTCTCTGATCACAGCAAAATAATGAATGTATTAGGTATCTTTAGTTCTTCTAGTAGACCCTGTATCAACGCTATTCAGGTACGAACATTTCGATAGTTGCAATAAGTTTTATTAGCCTTAATATTTATTTTAGCTGAAGCAACCTCCTCTACATAATGTTCACGTGCATTAATAAACACGTTTTGCCAAAAACGTAATTAGCCCCGTTTGCTAAGGAGCTCTTCAGATGTTGGTGTAAGTACACTTCTATAAGGGGGTAACCAGACGGAATATAAACCGTTGTACTTCTTCATTTTTGCAATGTGTAAAAACTACCTTGGGAATGATAAAGATCTTCATAACAGTGTTTACCATTGTGTAGATCTCTGTAAAACAGCAATTACAATCTATCGGGTTCCCCCATTAGTATAGTAAAGCTAAGTCGCTCTAACTTGTTACGCTTACAAATAAGAAAAATTACTCTCATGTAATTTAAAAAAAGAAATTCACGTAAATATAACGATTCATCAAAAAATCAAGAGCACATTGCTTTTACAGCTGCTGGGGTAGTGTGGTATACCTCCAGTATGTAGTGAATTTAAACTTTTAGGCTTGCAATCCGTTCTACATTAAATACATTCACACATCAAAGCAAAAAATACGATACTGTAGTTACATTCACAAAATTTGCTTTAAAGAATGTAATTGACTATTATGATAGCTGTGCATATAATAGCGGTACGGTAAGTTTAACGGCAATATTGTAATCACCACGAACGGGCAAGATGTAATGTTTTGATCCACGAGCGATAACAAAAAATTTTTAAATTGAAAAATGCTGCATATTTTTTGCAAAAAAAAGCATAAATCGTGCAGTAAACAGACAAATTGTGCATTTCACGTACGAACGTTTAGATAAACGTAACGTTGCATTTTTTTTAAAATTATGAGACTTATACGTATTTTTTGCGTACCAGTTGTCTTAAATGACGTGAGATGCGCAATTTGTTTAATGACTACTTGATCGATATTCAAACTTTTTAAAGTGGGAAACATTTTGTGAGATGACTCGAAGATAATTTTTACAATGCAAATATCCTGTACATTTGACTAGGTTTACCGCTAATATCAATTTGGTGTTGGATGATTTGTTTTGTAACGTAATTACTAATTACCCTATAATGTACAACTATAAAAGACTGTCGCCAGGAATAATTCTAACTACAAACCGCACTATTAAAGCTGACAGTTCGAACATCGAACAAGATACTCATACCTTGTCACTATTCGACTGGACTATACTCCGTAACTCGGTTGTTTCAAAACAATCATACTTTAATTGATGTGATTAAGTTTAAGTACACGTGTAAAAATCAATCTATGATTTCCATTATAAATTGTTAATTGCCTTTGACAACAATTGTTTATGAGCAATAACAGGCGATGAAATGAAATCTAAAGGGGTCTCCACCAACGGATCAAGATGCTTGTTCCTTGCTATCCGACAAGTGTACCTCGCAACGACTCAACCTCAACTACATCTGACATTTTGACTTGTCATTCAACACTGATCAGGTCACATACTAGAAGAATGTTTGTGTCTCGTTTCTTTTATCATTTAGTAGGTATCATTTGAAGGCATTCATCATGAAGCACTTACGTATTGAGGTACTTCTTCGACTATAGTCAAAGTTGTTGTAACTATTACTGTTGCCGTAACTGTAGGATCGATTCATTTTGACTGCTTATATATTATGTTAATTATCACTGAATAAATGGATTTTTCCTTAATTTTCCTTTTCTACCCTCGCGATCAAATTGTTACAAAATGGATTGTGAATCGAAAAGCGAACAAAAAAATGATTTTCAGTTTCAGTCTTATAAGTCGGCGTCAAAAATCCGGCAGTCAGTGTGAGTCCTCAAACCCGAACGAGTGGCGATGCTGATGATGGTACGGATTGATTTCAACTCCATCATGAAGATGCTGACGAGGCTCTTTTACTCTTCTTTTGTTCCTTATTTTATTATTCAACAAGGGTTTCGGTGTGATGATGTAATTGTAGAACGACAAGGAGAAGTTGTTGTGGTATTGACGGTACTGGTACTGCTACTGGTACTGCTATCGATGGTGGTAGGTACACTACGAATCAAGTCAACAAAAATAAAAAATAAAATTATACACCCACCACGGTTGACGATTTTCTTGCTCTTACTTTCCTTACTGTACTTGTATCTTTACATCTGTTCTCGTGCTACGGAATACCCCACAGAGTCTAATTTATCATAATTGACTTGTAACAATAGTAATTTATTATCAAAATCGTCTAATAGCAATTATCAAGGAGAGTGAGAAACAGACAGACAGGAGAAAGATGATAGGTATAAGAATCTAACAAGAGTTACCACTACGACCACAACGACAAGCAACAACTAACTAGTGCAACAATAAGGAGGGGGTCACTACACGTAATTACAAGAATGCCGGACAGCCGGACTGGATGACCAACTGAGAACTGACCCATTGACAACGGACAAGGCGACAAGGCAACCAACAAACAATACGAGGAGACTACGAGAGAACGTAAGAACACTAGCTTGCTATATTTTGAAATGCTACTGCCACGTTCTACATCTTTTACTACACATCTATCCACTATAATGTCTATCCTGCTTGACCGACCGTGTGTTTCTTCTATCAGCCTCTAACAGCTTTAACCAAATGACTTTATTAATGAATGACACACACATACAGTTTATAGATACAGATACCAATGATTAACTAATTATTACATGTGTAATCGAGCAAAAAACGATTTGAGGAACATGCTAACTCAAGTTTTGAACAATGTCCGTTCCTCGGACCTCTTGACTGTACTGTAATTCGACTGTTTGCAAAGCTGGACTGTAATGATAATGATGTGTACTTGTATTTAAATATGGAGTGCTTAAAACAGCTTTGCTTTGTCACATTCACCCAGCCAGAAAAATGAGGGACAAGACAGAGAGAGACCAGCAATGACTACCGATTGTAACGATTCTTTCTAGCGTTGACTATATTGTGTGCTGGAGCTGGACTGGAATCGCTGGCCTGGACTCTGTTGACTGACTGGAATTGAGGAATTATGGTGGACAACGAGCAAGATCTGTTTCTCTCTCTGGGGCCTCCAGCCTTTCCGTTTTATTGTTTTATTTTCTATATCTGTCTGTATATAGACAGTGGCGATGGAGATGTTGATGATGGTGATGGTAGTTGATGGTAATAGTAATGGTGAGTTAGTTTCTGTGTAAAATGCATAGGAAATCAAAAAAGTGTGGTGTGAAAGCGAGGCTTGAGCTGGTTGTTGTTCTTGCTCTTGTCGTCGTTTTGTACTTGTAGAAAAGACTGTGTGGAGAGTGGAGGGAGAGCCAAGCCAGAGAGTGCTCTATATTATCACGTAGCAATGAATGCAATGGAAATGGAAAGAACAGACAGAAATACGGAACGAAATACACGGCACCGAGTTCTACCACAGCCTTTCCTACTATTCCCTAGTCCTCCTGTCCATGCCACCAATCCAATACAAATACAAAGGCATGGCTCTAGCATTCAATGTAGGCAATATGGAAATGTATGTGTTTAACTACTCGTCTTCTCCACCGAACCTTTTCCAAAATTTCTAAACCTTTCTTTCTTCCTTCTTTCCTTCCTTGCCTTTTGCAGGTTGATGGGAAGCCTTTCCGAAGGCTTGGAGTATTATGCACTGCACGAGAACGAGATGCAGACGCCTGCCTTGTCTTCCCTTGAATCCAATGCCTGACAAATGGCAAGCCAAAGCCAAAGGAAGCTTCTCTCGGCTCACGTACACACTTCTCCACAATACAGTACACTGTGAGTCCCAGTCCGTGTGCCTGTTCAAACCTGTTTCTTCCTCTTCCATCCATTCCCCTGCACCCCGCCATGCATTGCAAAGGTTAGGTGGCACTCCGCACTACTCCATACACACACAACCATGTCCGCATCTTCTCCCTTGATCTTCCTCCCTTCTCCACACTCACATCTTCGCCTGGAAACATTCCACACGTCTCTTTTTCTCATCTCCTCACTAATAAACACCACCTATGCCCAGTCACCTTCCTTTTCACCATTTCCATTTCAAAACAATCCCCACCAACAATGCCCCATATTCCCATCAGTTCCAAGAGAAGTACGCTAGAATCTCTTCTAGAAAGTCAATAAATTCGACAACAACTTCAAACCAAAGTACAAGTATTAATCTAGGCCGAGGCCAAGACATCGACATCAATCTCCCGGCCAATTCTCAATTCAAAATTCACAGCAACGCAACATAAGTACAGTACATGGTGATTGGTGATGGTACTGGCCTGGCACTTTACAGTACAATTTGACAATACAGTCACACTCGGAAAAGTTAGAATTCGCTCAAACTCAACTAGTAGTACTAGTACTGTACACATACAGAATACAAAATAACTATACTCAAGTTATTTCCGTTCCACCATATCCTCTTGTTTTGAATTTGGTTGGGCCTGGGCCGAGCACCAAATACAGATAAATCAATACAATACAATGTAGACCGATAATGATACTACCTACCTGCACCTACGCTACATTATTAGAAGTGTGAATTGGATATTTATATCTACTTTTGGGTGTAAATGACAAATTGTAAACTGTACTGTGCGGTGTAGTCAGATGGTGCAAAGTTACGACAAAGTGATCAAGTGAATAGTATCCGATTATTGACACAATATTGTGGTTTAGTTACTGTTACTACGTATGAAACATTGAAAGTTAATACTGATTGCAAGTCAAAGTCAAATACAAAAGTACAGATTACAGATGACAAACTTGACTTGAATTTCGAGTCCGAAATGTGCATTGTTTGTCTTTGCAGTCTGTGTATGACGCATTCCAATATTTTGTACGGTGTACAGTTAGATTTAACTTTGGAATGGGAAAAACTAGCAGTCTGTAGAATACGCTGATGAATTTTTTGTTGGACATCATAATTTAAGACCGAATCAAGAAATTACTGTGAACTGTTTGACTTGGTTTGATTCGAGGAACATGCCTTGACATTTATGACATTTTGGACATTAAAGCTATGGAGAATATAATTACTTTTGACTTTGAGTTTTAAATCCCAAAGCTATCTGTATCAAACAATTGGTTATTGCATTGTATGTATTGTATATTCCCACATGTAATATTACGTCATCACTTATCGTTAGTACCTATATAGCACCTTTGCCCACTATTACAATATCTACTCTTACTGCCTATTTTAGGATGGTTTGTAGACTTTGAAAACTAGTGCTTAATTCCTGTGGTGATGTGGTGTCTTACTATCGTAATTTAGTACCTTCATTCACGTATTCCATTAAGTAGCACCTACCTAGCATGAAGTTATAATACCTACCTCATAGAGGTTCTAGCCTCAAATTCAAGTGCAAATAAAATCAAAGATATATAAATACAATATCGCCCTATCTGGGTATATATAATGCACCCCTAAATGAATTCTGCGAGTATATGACATGACTGACACTACTGAAACTGACATTATCTAGACTAGAGCCCAACAAGTTCCTAATTCCTTGTTTGCTGGATACGTACTTGGTTTAAATAATTACATTAGCCCATATTAGTTGCTGGCACTAATTACATGGCTGGCTTAGTTGTCTGTGCTGATTACTGATGCCAACTAATAGTCTACAAATTGAAATTACTTATCTTGCTTTCCTACTTAGGGTTAAATTGAACTATGTAACGACACTACTTTTACAGAAAAACTACAACCAATTGACACACCATGTGTACAATAAAGTATTTGGTAACTCTAAAGCAGATTTAACTTCAAATACTTCAGTTCCTACTTAAATGCGCGATTAAATAAAAACTGAATGGGAAAGAGAACCAAATCAAGGAGGAAAATATGCGACACTGATACAGATACAATTTATACCATACAAAGCTACTTAAAATAGTGTAGGTTCTAGCAAGAGTCGTGCATATCAATAAAAAACAAGAGCACGCAAACAACCTTAGTTGGTAATTGTTAATATACGACTGGCTTTGTTACAATGATTAATGCTGTTAAATAAATAAATAAATGGAATTACTTGTCTCTAATTTTTATAAATATTATAGTACTGTAGTTCACACACCACTAATAACCAGGAGAGTAGTTTTGTTTTTGGCCACGTCGCGAAATTTACGTCTGTGAGCAAGCATAGCTGGACTATAAGCATAGTCCCTCTCCCTACACTACACATTGCGCACTAGTCTTCTTTTCAACCCAGATTTTTCCAATTAAGACTACCATCAACCATTAAACCCCACCTAATTCACTTACGCAATATAGGGACGGACCCTTGGGTTTCGGTATCTAATGTACTCTGCCTGCAATCAAATGCAATCTCATTTAACTCATTTCCCCATTCCAATCCAATCAATTGGCTTGGTATTCCTACCAAGTTTAATTTCCGGACAATAAACAACACACCAGGCACACGCTCTAAATACAAATCATAGCATGTGGGTCTAAAAGCAGATGTTAATTACCACAAACACAAAACTCCCCTAATGAAGGTATGTAACTGCAGGTTCACCCGGTCAGACATTAACTAGCTGATTGCATTTCCGAATTCTGCATTAGATTTTAGATAATTAATGACAGGTACGTAATCTTTCCACATGAATCGAGTTCATCCCACTAATTATAACTACAGAGACTATACATGATCATTAGTAATAACTATATAATGCCTTAAACGAAGTTCCAACATTTTCAATTCAATTTAACCCTCAAAGTTCCTTCATCAACAGTTCCCAAACGCTGACAAGAAAATGACTATTCCTTTGTGCAGAACAAACTATCCAGTGGGGCTTTAATACTACGGCAGCATTTCTTCTGTGCTTATTTATCCAAGATACAAATAACAACAAATACCTATAACATAAAAGTGATAACCATTTGTTAACACCTGAAATACAGTCAAATGGAGCTAATTAACTGGTCGCCTGTGAACGTGAAAAGTGCACGAGCAAGATTCAGAAAACAAGCCCTTTATTCAGTAAAGTGAGTATCATCATCAAAGCCAAACTAGGTACTATACATATACCCTCCATTCATTCCAATCAAATAAATAAAAATGGAATACTTTGCGTAATCGCATGCACTTCTCTCATTCTCTGAGAAGGAAAATAAGCAGAAAAGTGGAAACAAAATGTGCCTACTAAACAACTAAACATCAATTCAACGGCCGATTGTGCATATCAGTGAAGTAAATGACCGAAAGAAAACGCTAGTTTTAGACGTAATTGTTATGAAATTCCTTGTGAACGTAAAGATGGCTCGGCTCGATTTGCTTTTAGGCCTGTCTGTCTACTTTGTAAGTACCTATACCTGCATTGCCCGGTGGACTTTTGGGCGATACAAACTAAAGGAATAAAAAGTGACAAGAATATAATAGATATTATAGTGGTACCTTAGCTTGTGGAATGTGGCATGTGGTCTAGTGACTGTGTGATCGTATCGTATAGTAAATAGTAATCCCTTGCCCCTGCCACAATCACTCCTTCAAGTATACTAGAAAAACCGAATTTCAGAAGCTTGTTTTCAAGCTTTCACAGTCTGAAACCATGGCTGTGGAATCGAAAAGATGGCAAATCGCAAATATGGAATGGTATGGTGCGAAGAAGACGAAGGATGGAACGCTTGCCGTTCGATTTTATCGTTTTCGTTGACTGTGTATTCCTTCACCAAAACCACAAGTTGGGCTGATTTGATGTGGATTCGGTTTCGGAGGATTGTGATTGACTTGGCATTTTTGGACTAAAGATTTACAACTATAAATTGATCAAAGTGGATTTGCAAGTTATAGTAATGGTTGTTTTGTAAGACAACTAAATGGCGTATAGAGGATGTCTGATGTCTAGTTCTACAGCTACAGCTCATTCTGTGCATCAGTTGTATTTTGTATAGTTAGTCTCGGTATTGTATGAATGAGCCGAAGTGCCGAAGCCAAAACCCATGCAATGGTTTACGTCATGCATTCTCTCTCCTCTTCTGCTCCTGTATATACATACAATTCCATGGAGTGTATAAGTACTCACTTGGATTGGATGATGTGATGGCGACGGCGACGGCATTTTTGGCTAAGGTACACTACACAGTATTAGTGGCTTAGTGGAGTTGAGTGTTCGTATACACTTGGATGGCAATGGAAACTACATAATCATATGTAATCTAGGTAGATCGGTAGATGATGGTGTAAGTGTGTAGTGCCCACGTTGGTTCCGTTCAAGCCAACGGAATATCAGAATACATGCCCACAGAACAGACTGCGAATGCGAGTAAGTGCAAGGAAGGCCCTTTCTATCATAGCCTAACCAAAGAAGATTATTGATTATTCCATCTACATCCACGAATGACAAATACTGACAAATATTTCCACTCGGAACTCAAACTTTTCAAAAAGTAACACGAACCAGAAGAAATACGAAAAGAATAGAAAGAATACTCAACCAACTCAGACATTCCTTCCTCTCATCTCATCTTTAAAAATCTACTATGAACCAAGTATTCTCACAGCTCTAATAATCCTGCTCAGATGGAACATCCTGAAGAGACATATTCTACAGGATCACTTTTGCCACAAGGCATCAATCACATAAAGGATGGATGGATGGATGGCTGATTGATTCATAGCCAACATTGTGACAATCAAAAACGAAACTACATCTACTAATCTATCCGACGTTGATAAACCCCAAAAAACGACGCACCAAGACTAACGATTCATTCGATCTAGTGGATAATTAGCTGAAAACAACTCTTTTTGACAAATCTGATTGGTGAAATTGTGACGGTGGATTCCAATTGAATTCTAATTCTGACTCGAATGAATGAAGTGAAAGTGCAAATAAATAGAAAAAAGAGCACAGATAAACACTCACATACGTAATATGTACTCAAAATGAGAGCCAGAACCAAGTGGCCAGCTCCCACTAGTCAGTTTCAGTTGAGCTTGTGTGATATATGCACTGATACATGCAATTCTCTGATTAGCAATGAAAAAACCAGTCCAATGCCTTACATTGTGTATTATAGACTACCGATTCTTAGTCTGCTGTAGCACTACCCTTTCATCTCACGTCTCACCTTCATCCTCAATATCAGTTATTGTTATTGCGTAGTACATACATACTACGGACCAAGCTGTGCACGGTTTAGCTTGTAACGCACAAGTGAGAATGATGCAATTAGTGCCGTATGTATGCATTAAGGCATTCATGAAGATTAGCAATGAGTGTTTAGTATCGGGCAGTAGAGAATGTGAAGCTTGAAGGAATGTCAAGACAAGTAAGCATGAAATGATAAAGTGTAGGTAAGCTTATGGAAGAATAGACGGCTATATTCGGTGCTTAATTACTTGAAATCGAGAACAGGAGTATATAGATAGTTGTGGTCGTTAAAGTCAAAACAAAGGACAGAGAAATACTAGTAAATAATAAAGAAAATATTTACCAAGGTAGTTCGATATTCGATAACGTTCTAAAATTAAACTACCCAACAAGATTACAGCTACAGCATCACAGGATTCCTTTACAGCTAGTACATATAGTACCAGAGTAGGAATATCGCTTTTTAGACAATGGAATAGTATGAATTATGAATTACTTGGTTCTCATCAACGATTTCGAGACATGATTTCCATGACTGCTAACACCAGCTAGTGATGTGATAGTTGGATTTGGCTCTGGTCAGGATGATCAGGTGTGCTCCTTGATTACTCCCGTTCTTAGTCTTACTTTGTCTTGATGATGGTAACACTTACGATTAGTCGTCGAGCTTTAAAACGGTCAAGTCACAGTCAAGTTGACGTTGGTAACCTTTTCTCGTTTGCTTGCCAGTTTTGATCAGTTTTTTCTTAAATGGTTCCAATGTGGTGTCATTGGTTGTTCTTGAGCTTTCAACCCCAGTCACCAGTTGACAAAGCCGTTTTAACCCATAAACTGCAATAATTATAATTGATAATTCGACCGTTAGTGTTGACTTTGACAACACCCTTTCAATCGACGCTTAACTCTCTGCTTATAGGAGGCTGAATACTCAATTCGAACGGAGATTGCTCTCCTCTCGAGTCTCGAGAGGAACTGTGTACGTGTACTATAAATATAATGATATCGGAATGAGAATGTGAGGGAGAAGGAAAGGAACACAGCATACTACTAGTGATTATAATCAATTTCAATCCCTTTTTTCAAATCCTAGCTAAAACTAATCGCAGGCAGGTTGGTAGTACAAAAAACAAAATAAATCAGCTCATTATGAAATGAGGAGTTACCATATTACGATTTACGATGAATTATAAAAGAAGAAGGAAGGAGGGCTATAGAAGTATACAATTACCAATAATTAGTTATAATAGATGTGGAAGGAAGAACTGTGTTTTTAAAAATCGTCAATGTCAATAAAACCGAAAACAATATTGCCTCCTTTGCTTGACTCGGTGTCTTGTCTTGAGTCCCTCACAATGTGCGACGACGAAGGGAGACAAATATGCGAATGGATCATAAGGCACCCTTTGTCGCTCTTATGACTCTGAGGGTCAGAAGAATGCTTGGCTGTGGGAATTGAGTATCCAGGGAAGTTGGTGTCTGTAGTCTGTAGTCACATAAATGAATGGGAATGAAGCTCAATAATAATGAAAGAATGGAAGTGGAATCGAGATGGAGTCTATGGGCATGGAGTACTAATATGGATGGATATGGATGTATGGATGTGTTTGTATTAATGTGAATGACTAACATGTGGCAAAGCACTGTGCTTGAAGAGACCTAGGCAAGGGCGCAAAGACTCAACTTGGCAAAAGGGAAGATGGAAAGATGAGATGGGAATATCAGATCAGATCAAATCCAAAGATGCACACAACAACAAATAAATCCGAGAATGACGGCGGAAAGGGACGCGATAAACGACGACGTGCTCGCCCACTCCACGTGATTTAACCACCAGCCTAAAAACCCAAGTGCTCTCCCAGTCTCCCACTAGTTTCTAGATCCTAGAACTTCACTACGCATAAATCGCCATTATTAGCAACTCGACGAAAAGCGTGCTCCGTTTCAAATCCAAATCCGGCTCAACCTTTTTCCTACAATTACGTTATTAAACTATTGCCTTCGAATTCCCTTGGCTCCCTCTACTCGCAGTCCTTCAACTTCTTAATTCTTCTAGTCCACTTTCCATAATAGTCGTCGTTTCGTTTTTTCTTCGTTTTCCTAACAATTTGCTTAATTACTACGCAGTTTTCATTTTTTCTTAGGTGTCAATCACAGTAATCCCACGTTTTTTGTGTTCAGTAACTGAACTACAGTTGCCACCTCAGCGTTAGGCGTTAAGACAATTCAATAGTTCCTAATCATAAAGTGCCAATGGTAAATACTGATATACTGAACATACAGCATAAAATGTAAGTTGTTGGTTGTAATTTGTAATTAATTATTACTTCTAAATTACGTACCTATGTAACTTTAGTGCGTTTTTATTTTGAAAATTACAAAGCTGATTCAGTTCACTAGTGTGCATGGTTTGCTGCCCTAATAACTGTTGGTGTTTAGGTTGATTGTTTACTTTGATGATAATGTTGACATTCTGCCGAAGTGGCCGTGTGGGGCTTATGCTTATCCTACTTAATGTAGTGCAATTTTAATGTATATAATTACAAGTTGTTACTCGTTACTCGTTACTCGTTACTCTTGATTGCATTGAGAGTATTGATTCTACAAGGACAAAGCCTGGAAAGGGAATATGGGGGAAGAAAGGACGATAATTTTAAAGTGTGTAACATCGAAATGAAGATAAGTTAAGAATTTGAGTTAGGTATGAAACTGACATTTCATTTATGTCAGGTCAAATCGTTATTTAATGACGTGTACTGGTAACTGGCGTTTATTATTACGCACTACTTAAGAAAAAGTGGGTCTGAAATTAAAATACGGTTTTACAGTACAAAATTAAGAAATTAGTAATTATAATAGCCATTGATATTAGTATGTATGCAAATATATAATTGCGAGTATAATATCAGAATTCTAGTGTTGCGTTGTGACACTTGGTTTTTGTTTCTTTGGCGTCTCAGTGAAATTTTAGTTTCCACTATATAGTGCAAAGCACGAGGTCGTGGTCTATCACTACACTACAATTATATATAATATTACTACTCATAAAATAGTAATAAAGCAAAACAATTTAATTGTAATTGTTATGTAGAGCACTGCTGTAGTAAATGATTTCCAAATAATAATAAATTATGGTACTTTCCAATCAGTCTCTTCTCCAACTCAGAACCAGTATTTTTCCGTATTTTATGCTATTTTTATTGATGAGGTTTTATGACTGACTGTGTGAGGGTTTTAGACTTTTCCAACCAACCTTGTATGATCTTCATGTGAAACTTGTGGTCACAAATTAATCTTGTAGCATTGCTAAGTCAGTTTAAGTCGGTATTTATCGGTGTGTCTCAGTACTGTCGCTATCAGCAAATCAGCACCATAGCTGGACTTTGAAATTCAAATTAGTAATAATTTATTGAGGATTGAGTAATTTATTGTTGAGTACATTTTTTTGGATACAAACAATTTCTTGGCTTAAAAGTTTAGCATAA
>JAAXYX010000895.1:0-29040 GCA_036851915.1 Ptenothrix huangshanensis
GGGAATTTATTTTAAGACACTTTAGGGAATTTTGGGAAAATATGGCGGGAGGGAATTTATTTTTATTCCCTGGGAATAAAAAATCAAAATTGGGAATTTTGCCATCCCTATTTGCACGTAGATTATGGAGAATTATTAATGAAAATAGGATATGAAATTACAGCTTGGTTGAATATTTGCTGCCGTATCTGGTAAGTTTTGTCTCTTTCTCCGTCTAGTTCCATTCCATGCCTTCCATGGGCAGTACCGAACGCCTAAAAGAAAGATTAGTGTCAATATGTATGTATTTAGATCTTGATCTTAAGAGCTCCAGCTTTTTACCCTTTTTTGCTACTATTTTTATTTTGATGCAAACTTTTGTGCTGCCACCAAGGACAAAATGTACTTGCACACAAATTCACTTGTTTATCTAGCCTATACGTGTATAATTGGCGGCCCATGGGTGTGGAACATTTAAAAATCCCTCTGTTCCAATCCAAAGTAACGACTTTACATCTACTGTATTGTATCACTCATCCGATTTCGAAGATATTTTTACAGCATTTTTATAATAACTAGGAGATGGTTTTACATTTGTTTCAATTTTCAAAGTTTTCAATTTGGGGAAAATCGATACGGCTTTTCTAGTTTTCTTAAAAATTGGGGATTTTAAACTGTAGATTAATTTGGATAAGTTTTTTTCAAAGTTTGGAGTTTGGAAATTAGAAACAACTTAGATCAACCTCGTGGACAGTGTTGTACAGATATTGTTCAAAACACATTATTAAAATTGGAACACAAGTTAGGTGAGGAAAATTCAGCTGGTGTACAATTTGTATCACGTATTAACATTAAAGTAAGCGTGTTGCTGCTAGCATTGCTTACTCTTGTAAATTGTCATCCGGAGGCTATAACTCGAAATAAGTTTAAAAGATGCATTAATACTTACCAGCTTTGTCCTGTAATGCTAACGTAAACTTATAATTGAAAAATTTTCGTGTTGAGTACATATAAATGAATGTTTTTAAATGCAACTTTTCCATGGTCATTTTACAATTAATTGAAACGATTTCACATGAAATTGGTGCACACTTACAATTTTGGCCCCTGGGTAGAAAGGACAGTCTTTCTTTGCAAATATTCCGGCCTTTGTACCGTCAGAACATTAAAAATAAACAAGAATTAGTGCAATCAAAATTCGACACTGACTCGCAACACAATACAGAAAAGGTAGAATGCTTATGGAAAATTGAAAATGTAGAATTACACAGAACTGGAAGATCGACCGGAGGGCCAAGAGGATTTGGAGGTGGTGGAGGTGGTGGAGGCGTCGGGCCAAAAGTGGGAAGACAATGGTCATAGCCTTGAAATATTAGTTTCTTTCATCACATTGTAAAGCTAGTTACCTAAGTATGATTTACGTAAACATTTAGTATACACGTACATCTCTCCACCAATGTTAAAGAACTTTCGTACGAAATTTGTCTTTTCTGCCTCAATGCGCCGACTGCGTCGGGTATCTGAAATAATGGCAAATAAGTAGATCAATATTTTGCCCAATCTGTTGCTACAGACACTGTAAATACTGGTGCATCAAAAACATCAAAACCTACTAATATTTGGAGTAATTACCAACGAAATTTTGATACATCTTATGCTCATCTAATGTAACATCTAAAACGCATCTAGAAGTTCCAGATGTATTTTTAATGCGTTTGCGATGCATTTCAACAACATTCTAACTGGGTTCCTGATTATATCAAATCCTAGTAGGTTTTTGGCGGTTTAGATGTAAAACTTATTTGATTTTAGACTGCTTACTTTTTACAGCATACCTTTGGCATTTGTTCAGCAAGAATGCTGAACATCTTTTCAGTGTTTAATGAAGTGATAAAAACTTAAATTTTTGCTAATAATAAAATTTCCTCCGGAGGACATACTCGTTGCCGTAAATATACATTAGCTTAAAGATTCTAATAGAAAATGGGTCTCAAATGCAACGGGGGATAAATAGAATTTAATTTATACTAATACAAGACATCTATTGTTGAAATTGTGTCTATAATTACTATACGTTACCATTTCAGCCTCCAGAGGCAAAATTCAAAATAATTGGAAAAAATGAAAGGCGGGTCACTGCATAACAGGACAAAAAGAGGTCTGTGTTACAAGGTGGGGCATATATGAATTTAGGCCATAAATGTATCCGTTTCCTTAGAACTTTTATGACAGCTTAGTCAGCCGGCTACTGTTTTCCGATAACTTACATGTAGTACTTGCTTGATCGTAGTTATAAAATTCCCCTACACTGTTAGTGTTTTTAAAATTTTCTACTTTCCTTAATGAAAATAAAGAACAATAAAATAATTATCTCATCGTGAGTATCAGAAAAAATCTCCTGATAAATGATGTACGACTATCTGTAATCCGGGGACGAATTTTGAAAATTTTGGGGCCAGCATTTTGAAAATGAAGCATGAACCAAGTATTTGGTCAAGCAATTATTACTTTTAATAGATGACCCCGCTTCTATTTTTTTTCTTAAAATAAGCTGATAATGTTTTTGTATCTGTTCGTCTGTAAAGACGGTTTTACCTGCCATAGCCCCACAAGGCTAACTGTTGAAATGAGAACTGAAATTTGCATTTGTTGATGCGCAAGACTGCAATCCTGCAGTTTCCGTCGGTAAATTTATACTTCAGTGTATTTTTTGTTATAACAAACGTCTTGTCTGTATCCGATGCAATTTCAAATTTTATTTTATTTATTGAGGTTGAAGGAAAGTAGTGAAATTGTTTACAATTGACTATGAAATCAGTCACGTATAATACCCATTCAATTAAAACACAAAGAATATGAAGCATTGACAAATTACAATAATTAATAGTACAAATCAGGAGGCAACAATTAGGTGCCAACTTTTCAATCAATCAAACAATGGACTGCTGAAAATATCGCACTAATTTAATTCTACAAAAATTGCATAATTTCAATTTGAATGAAAATTACCTGAAATTTCAATGTACATGTACAAACATAGTGATACTCGAAAACCAAATGATAAAGTTACATGCGTAAAATAGTTAAATGCTCCTTGTCGATTATTAGCACCCTAAACACTTTATGCGTAAATAAATAAATTTTGGTTCAACAATAATTAAACAATTACTTATGTACAAGACTTATATAATATCAGTACTAGTTTACGGATATTACATATGAGATAAATCACAGATTTGAATTACATTTTTATGTCGTGGCAAAGCAGAATTTTCACAACCCGAGTTACACGAAGTAGTATCCTGCCTTTCCATAGTCAACACAACTGGGATTTTTGATTTTATTTCAGCCTTCAGTTCATACATGTCATCTGTGTCAGCCTCTCGCCAAATCTTAATTGGTATACTCCGACGAAAAAGTGAAAGAAAATTTTGCTTTGCTCCCGTGCGTTTCGCAATAGTTAAGTGATAGCGGCAAATGCCATACACGTGTCCTCCCTCACAGAATTGCTGATTGAGCTGAACATGATACGTCTTAGGACCGTTTTTAATTCGATCCAAGGAAATGTCAAATACTTTCTTATCATTTTCAAGAAATTCTTCACTTCTGTCAGGTCCTCCAAAGTCAGTTGTTAATGTAATGAGGTAATATCTGTAATCAACTACTTTTGAGTATAACCCCATAATGTTGGAGACCGAGCCCGCTTTACTGGCTGCAAGCAACGATGCTCCCAAAATAGAGTTTCCGTATGTTTGAAGCTTCAGTGCAAATACTTTTGTGCTCAGGATTTCTTTAAACAGCTCCATCACTAGAACTGGCACAGGCATTCGCAACACGAGTTCGTGAATTGTTGTATCCTGAAATAAAAAATAGTGCCTATTACTTACATGTGTTAGAACCGTATTTACTAGCAGTAATAATATTTGGCATTAACAGGAAAGTTTTAAAATAATTGTTGACATTGAGACCCAACCTCTGTTCCAGCTTCCGGAACAAAGAAGTCGATGACTTCTTCAATGGCTTGTACAACATGGGTCCTTTCTGCTTGCGAAATGTCAACGCCATCATACAAACTGCTGTATGAGTTTAAAAAGCGCTCTTCTTGGAATTTCAAATGGTTCTCGGAGCGCATTTCGTTGTTAACAATGCCATCTTTACTAATTCGAACATTTCCAATCGAAAACGACTTTCGTTGAATATCCAGTACAAATAAGCATTGATCAGGCGTAATAAATGGAACTCTCCCAGATTCTACAGTACTGCCCAAAGCCAATGTCAAATGACTTGAAAGGACTCTGACGTCATTGTGCCCCAAGATTCCCGCCGACTTTCTAATTCTCTCAACGAACAAGCTTTTTTGGATAAACGGAATCGTTACTACCAAAGCCCCTCCCTCCTGCACTTGAACAGAATTAAGAGCTTTCTTGATAAATATTGCCACAATCTCATGAGTACAAAACTCATATTTAATGTTGTGGATGGAAAGTCTGTGCAGCGAAACTCGTCCGGAAAATGTTAGAAGCTCAAAAATGTTGAAGTATTTACTATCGCTGTATTGACGATATGCATGAGCCTCTTGTCCCAGTAGGATTCCTCCATCGGAAAAATAAAGCTCGGGCGATATGGACAAGAGCTCGGTGAAGGTTCCCTTTGATTCTACCCGCTGAAATTCAGTTTGCTGATAGGATCCAATCTTAAACATGTTACTGTCAATGTAGATTCCAATGTCCCGTTTGACCAAAGCAGTTGGAGTTGGTATTTCTTTGGTATCTGGAAGAGCTCTGACGAATGTCCTTATATCAGTTCTTTTTGTCACTTGCTTATGTTTAAACGACCCACGCAGGGATGACGCCTTGAAAGTTCCCTTCATATCACTGGACTCGGTTTCTTGTATAAGTACATTTGGAACCTCCACGTGTTCTGCACAAAAAGCTAGCATCGCAGCCCCGACTGCGATAGCTTCATCCGCGTCAACCGATCTACACAATTGCTTCCCATCAAAGAATTCTGAAACCATTTCTTGCAATCGGGGAATCCTGCAGGATCCACCGACCAACACAACCTCATCTATCTCATCTTTATCTAACCCCGATTTACCCAACGTTTCCGCCATGATTGCAATGCACTTTTTATACAGTTCAAAATTAATGGTGTCAAACACTTGTCGGGTAATTGGGACGACTAAAGAGGTGGAACCGTGCATAGCATCCAATGAGACCACAATAGTTTTAGTTTGGGATAGAAACTGCTTTTGTTTCTCACATTCCATTTTTAGTCGTCTCAGACGCTTTAGACTTTTGATCTGATCATTGATATCACCTGACAGTCTTTCCTGCTGCAAGTCCACACCGTGCTGTTTCTTGAATTGCTGGACACAATAATCTACCATATTGTTATCGATGTCACTGCCTCCTAGATGGGCATCGCCACTCACAGCCTTCACATGGATCTTATCTGAGTTGAAAGTTAGAACAGCAATATCTAGTGTGCCTCCACCAAAATCGAAGATGAGACTGTTCCACGACCCTTCATTATCCGTTTGCTTTTTGTGGATGTTGTAAGCAACGGCAGCTGCTGTAGGTTCGTTAACAAGTTGTAAGACATTGAGACCAGCCATCCTGCAGGCTTCCTCTGTGAGACGACGTTGTGTGGCATTATAATACGCTGGGACTGCAACCACAGCACTGACTACATTGGCATTTAAGTATTCGTCAGCAAGTCGCTTCAGATGCTGTAGTAAGACTGTGGTGAGTTCAACAGGCGTAAGTGTGTAAGATGGCCCTATTTTAACTTTGAGTTGACCCTTATCGTCGATGACATCGAAAGGCCAAAAAACCATGTTTTTTTGGATTCTAGGGTCATTGAACTGTCTCCCCAGCATTCTCTTAACGTCGAAAATAGTACCCCTTAAATTATCATGGGCGAGGTCTTTTGCAGCTTGACCTGAGAAGTGTTCATTTTGCTCGTCATCGTCATCGTCGTTATTGTTGTCGTCGTCGTATTGAAACGAGATGTAGCTTGGAGTAGAGTTTTTGCCCACATCACTAGGAATTATTTCAACTTTGCGGTTGTTTCGAAAAACGGCAAGACAACAATTGGTGGTTCCTAAGTCTATTCCAATTGCTGGAGCACTTGATGCCTGTTTCATTGAGTTAATATTTTCATATTCGCTGAATAGAGAATCCAAGCTAAGCTTGACATCTTGCTTTTGCTTATCGCTCAGTTTTCGAGTTTCAGAAATTAGTTTGAGGGATGTGTGTATTGCTAATTCGTGCTGCCGCTTTAGTTTTCCAACTTCGATAAAACCTGGGATTGATGTAACCTTCCCAAGTTCTTCCTTGTATCTCGCCTTCGCAACGTCCACGAGGAGGTTGAACGAAATGTCGTCGTATAGATCCTGGGTATGAGAAGCAAAAAAGTTCTGTAGTTATGTAGATTGAGGTTGTTTTTAAGTACATTCATGCATAATGCGATTAGAAAAAACAAGCCGTAAATCCGATGACTTTGTGCAAATTTCCACTTTCGTTTTCGTCGTCAGAATTAATGACAGTTGTGAAAACATTTTCAATTCGTAAACTGCACGTGTTCCACAGAAGAAATGTGAACAACAAAAGGTGGAAAAGTTTACGCTTTTTTAGTTCTATTGCAGCCTCTATGAAAAGATGCGATTATGTTTTCAGTTATACAACTGTTATTTTTGACATTAGCATTATAATTATGACTATCTTAATCCATTGCATCATCAACCTGTATTTTTATTTATTGCCTTAAGTACTTTGACATGTGTCAATATCAAAGTGGGTAATGACTAATGACATTTTTACAGAGATTAAAACTTTATTTGCCGGTCTAGGCGAACTCATAGAAAAACCCAGGACTGACGAATGAATACAATTCTGGTAAAAATAAAACTTGTGAAACAATTTTTATCTCTAACTTGCTAGATAAGATAAAAACCCAACTAGCTACTCATAACAAATATTTAAAATATATTTGCTGCGTTAAAACCAAGGGCTATTAGCTTTAATAATTTACAGTACAAGGCTTGCTGATCGAAGGACTTAAAAGTCCTTCGATCATCCTTTTCAAAGTGCAATTTTTGAATTATAGTTAAATACTTTATAAATTAGCTCCTCGGAGCATGTACTGCTGAAATATAATTATGAAAAATGTATTGATTGCTTACGTCCATGTTTCAGTTTTTTTACTTGAGATTAGCTGTAGCACAATACTTTTGGTATCAAATAATTACTATTTCATATCACCATCACTTGTGTGGATTGTATGCAAATGGTATAATTAATTATTGTCTGCTTCCACATTTTATTGTAAAGTATGCTATGAAGAAGATTTGTTTGAAAAGCAAGTATGTAGTTGAACACATGTAATTAATTTTAAAGTATTTTAGTAGTTTGCTGGGCTGTGAATACTAAAATAATGAGTTTGTGGCCACACGGTAGACGAACGGAAGCTTTAAATGTAATTACTACAATGATTGAATACAGAACTGCAATCTAATAATTATATCGAAATATGAAGTTTATGGATTGAGCTCGTTGCGTTGCAAGGTCAGAAAAATGATAGTGCAGTCCAGATATGATTACGTGCGTAACTACAAATATAATTATTAATAATAAAATGCATTAGGCTTGCTGCTGTTACATCCCATTTAGTGAGATATAATTACTACCTAATTAATTATAATTAAATACTGTGTCCTACAAACTTTGAAACAAATCTTAATGGAAGTTAAAACAAGCTAATCTTATCAATTATCATGTTTGGCTGTTTGTCTCGCACTGAATTTGCCGCCATATGTGGATTGAATTGAACCGGAATTGGTAAACAGGTAATAATGTTAAAGCATTATTCTGTATGGCTCAAGTCATTTAATCACGGCCACGGCAAGGTAAAATACCGGCAATTTAAAACGTCATAATTATTTTTCATGATGTAATTATGTAATGCATTGAAACTTCATACAATTTTAATACAATCCGAAATAAGATGTACACTAAAAAGTACCAACTTTAAACGTTTATTTTGTAGATTTTTACACTTCAATAATTCAAATCACATTACCACAGTCACTACCCGCCAATGAAAAATCTTTGCCTTGTGTTAATCACAAGTGAGTGTATTATAAATAATAGATTAGTAGATATAATTATACACAATCATGCAATATTCATTTAATTATTTATCTAACATTCTAAGCTAGTTTATGTAAGTATTACGCTTTATTTAAAAAAATACAATTTTATTTTTGATAAGCTAATGTTACTGTGCATGATTTTGCAAAAAACTTCGAACCCTTCATTATCAATCACACAAACTTTCAGTTCAATTTTTACTAGCATTCATAAATATTAATTTAAGAAACTTTGAACCAACTGGATCCTCACAGGCGGACTTGCAAGACAGGGTATCCTGTCTAACCATAGTCAATTTGACAGGGATACTCGACTTGGATTCCGCGTGTAATTCAAACATGTCATCGGCATCAGACTCGCTCCAGATTTTAATAGTTACAGAACGTCGGAAAAACGAATAAAGTTGCTTTTTTAAATCGATCTTCTTTTCTACTGTAAGATAATATCTGCAGATCTCGTGCATTTGCCCTCCTTCACAGAACTGTTGATGAAGCTGTAGGTGATAGGTCTTTGGACCGTTGCGGATTCGTTCAAATGGGATTTCAAACGTCTTTTTGTATTCTCCTAGAAATTCTTCAGTGGTGTTACTTCCTCCAAAATCCGTAGTGAGTGTAATCATGTAGGTTCTAAAGTCGTCTACATCTGCAAACGGGTTCAAAATACGTGATACTGAACCTGCGTTGGAGGCTGCAAGGAGGGACGCCCCCAGAAGAGCACTTCCTTCTGTATGTGACTTGAGAACAATGATTCTAGAGTTGAGTATTTCTTCTATCATCTCCAATATTAACGGTGGCATATCATTGCAGAAAACCATTTCGTACGCTTGATTGTTCTGAAATACAAGGATAATTTAAAGTATTATTTACAAATCTTGATACAGTTTTAGTCAATATCATTAGAATTAATTCATTACCAACTTTAGGTGAATGTTAGTCGCATCCTAACTGCATTCATAACTATACTAAAACTACAATTACGCTGTTAACATTTTAGAAGCCCCAGTTTTTACAGTGTACAAACCTCAATTTCCTCTTCAGAAATCAATTCATCGATAGATTTTCTCAAAACTTGCTCCACAAAATGTCGTTCCTGTTCCGTAATATCGATACCATCGTATAAACTACGGAACACACTACGAAAGTATTCCTCCTGACACCTGGTAATGTTATCCGATCGTATTTCCGTATTCACAATTCCATCTTGACTTATTTGAACGTTTCCCATGGCAAAAGACTCCCTCTGAATTTCAAGGACAACCATGAATTCGTCAGGAGTAGAAAGAGGGAGATTTTGCATATTTGTGAAGCATCCGGATTGTTCTGCACTCCCCATGGCTCTTGTGATAAGGCTTGAAACAACTCTGACATCATTAAAACCCAGGATTTCCACCGACTTCCTCACGCGCTCTACAAAAGAGCTTGTTTGCGCAAAGGGAATAGTTACGACCATCTTCCCTCCCTCCTTGACCCTGGCAGAGTTGAGTGCTTCCTTCACGAATATTGCGACAATCTCATGTGTACAAATAGCGTATGGAGCATTCCTCATGTTAAATCGATGAAGTGAAGTACTCCCAGTTGATGTTAGGAGTTCATATATATTAAAGTACTTATTATCTCCTTTGACAAAGTAAGGATGGGCTTCCTGACCTATTAGAAATTTTTGATCGGACAGGTAGAGCTCAGGGGATACTCTCAAAAGTTCGGTAAAGGACCCTGTAGATTCCATTCTTTGCTTATTTGTTTGTTCGTAAGTGCCTATTCGGAAACAACTACTGTCAATGTAGACGCCAATATCTAGCTGCTTAAAAGTATTCGGTGCATCTACTTCGTTTGTTGTGGGCATAAAATTCAGATTTCGTACGTCTAGTTTCTTTGTCACCCTCTGCCTAGTTCTGAATGATCCCCGGAGAGAATTGGCCCTAAGTGTTCCACCCGGTTCTCTTGTTTCAGATTCTTGAATGAGCACATTAGGCACTTCAACATTCTCAGCATAGAATGCTAGCATTGCAGCACCGACGGCTACAGCCTCATCTGCATCAATTGATCTGCAAAGTTGCTTCCCTTCGAAGAATTCCGAGACCATTTCTTGAAGTAGGGGGATTCGACAGGAACCTCCTACCAGAACAACCTCGTCAATATCCTTCTTATCTATTCCAGATTTTTCCAAGACTTCCTTCATAATTGCAATGCACTTTTGGAAAACCTCCAAGTTTATGAAATTGAACACTTCTCTTGTGATTGGGACGACTAGGGGAGTAGATCCGTGCACAGCATCCAATGAAACTACAATTTTGTGTGTTTGTGACAGATACTGCTTCTTATTCTCACATTCCATCTTCAATTGTCGTAGTCTCTTCGTAACTCTCATGCTTTCTAAGGGGCCTGAGGATTGTCTCCGTTCGAGCAAGTCAACCCCATGCTGCTTTTTAAATTCCTGGATACAATAATCCACCATATTATTATCGATATCGTTCCCGCCTAAATGAGCATCTCCCCCCACAGACTTGATATGAACTTTATTTGATCCTAGGGCCAAAACAGCCACGTCGAAAGTCCCCCCACCGAAGTCGAAAATCAAACTGTTCCAAGTGTCGTCAAACTCCTTTTCCTTTTGCTTTTTATGAATGTTGTAAGCAACGGCTGCTGCAGTAGGCTCATTAACAAGTTGCAAAACATTCAGTCCAGCTAACTTGCACGCTTCAACAGTTTGCTTGCGCTGTGTTGCATTATAATAGGCGGGAACGGCGACGACAGCACTAGTCACATTACCATTGACATACTCGTCGGCCAAGTGCTTCAGGTGTTTGAGCAAAGTCGCGGTGATTTCAACCGGAGATTTAGTGGAGGATGGTCCCGTTTTAACCTTCAGCTGACCTTCTTCCTCAACAATTTCAAATGGCCAAAAATTTCTGCTCCTTTGTATTCTAGGATCATTAAACTTTCTCCCTAGCATTCGCTTCACATCGAATACAGTGCCCTTAAGATTTTCGTAGGCAAGATCTTTAGCAGCTTCACCGACGAATACTTCGACATCTTCATCACTATCTTCCTCTTCCTCATTTTCATTATCATCGTATGGAAACGAGATGTAGCTTGGAGTCGAGTTTTTGCACACGTCACTTGGGATTATTTCAACCTTCCGCTTATTTCGGAAGACAGCAAGACAACAGTTGGTGGTTCCTAGATCGATGCCGATTGCAGGTGCATTGGAGGTTACATTGAGGGGATTAAAACTGGGTAGCATGGCGTCGAGAATGTTTTTGACTTCTTGATTTTGCTCATCACTCAAAGGTGTTATGGCGGATATCAGTTTTAACGAGGAGTCAACTGCTTTGTCATGGTTTTCTTGAAGATTCTCAGGGGTATCTGTGTTGTCAGGGAGGGGCATAAAAGCTCTCATTTCTTGTTTATATCGTTCTTTAGCAAAGTCGACGAGGAATTTAAACGCGCCGATTTCATTGATGCTCTGAGTAAGTAAAATCAAATTATTAAGCTTCTACCTTATAGAAGATAATTGCAATTGCTATGCACTCAAACATTTTTTACTAGTAATAATATTTACGATCACTACATTTGTCCACAGGTACACTGTAAAAACTGAATGAATCTAGAATCGAAATGTGAAAGCTCATATAAAATGCATCTAAACGCAGTTTAGAAGTGTTTTGGACGGACGTCAAATGCATCCGTGCACTTCTAATGAATAGAATCTGATTCGAATGTTTTTGTGCTTAGATGCATTCTTTCTATTTTATGATGACTTAGTTTTTACAGTGTACTTGAATGATAAAAAGCAAGGTGAATAACGACTTACTTGCATTTTTGCTGCACTATTAAATTGTAAATGCTGAAGGTAATAAATATTGCAAAAGTTAAAATATATCGACAAACAACCACGTATTTATTTACTATTATTTTTTTAGTTATTTTTTTAGTTGATATTTGATCTGAAATTTTTTATGTTGAATGGAAAAGGCAACAGTTTCTTTCAAGCAGCCATTAGCTCTTCGACTGATTGATTTGAGTATTATATTACTAACTATTGGTGATGTGATAATGAAACTGAAACTACAAATTGAAGCAAGCTCTTCCTATCTATCTTATTTTGTTATATCGCACAATTTATTTGTCTGAATACAACGGGGAAAAATGTTTGAATTCGAACAGTCCTTGACCATGTGTCCTACCAACTCCTGAGTTGGTCAAAGAATAACATTTCCCAGGTTCTAAATCTCTACAATAATTATTCAAGTACTTGAATTGCGCGATTCATTCTCGATACTAGTATTGGTAGTAATTGGTACACAAACAATTAGTCATGAATTTATAAATCTGCTACCGCTTATCTTACCATAATTAGCTGATAATGTACGTCAGACTTCAAGGATTAGCATGAAATTTCCTTTACTGTTCACATCATCGTTAAATTGGTAGTCTGTGAGCTGTGACACATTGTAATGCACTTCGATTATGTCAATATCATTACCACTCTGACGTTATGATCATGTTATATATTATGTAGTTGTGTAAAAGAAAATTAACGTTAGGGTCGTAAAATAACTGGCTCAGCTTGAATGAAATTAATTTATGAATCATAACAGGTGTTCAACCTTTAGGTGGACAATACTTGATATAAAAACGCAATTATTCTGAGGAATCCCATGGAGTTGTATTATCTGATCTTTCATGATTGTTTTACTGCAATAAACATGTGATGTGCTTACGTGCAACAAGAACAAGATTGATAATTTTTAATGTCTCATCGGGTAAAAATGATGTCATTAATTAAATATTAGTATAATTTCAATGTAAGACTCTAGACAATGGACAGATTGCCAAGTCATAGACCGGTTACTACGCCATATCAATAAACGTCATGGTTAGGTAAAGAATGCTATCAAGAAATAAACAGGAAAAAATATATCTAAAATGCCAAAAACCTGTAGTCTTTAGTGTAATTATGAACTCTGTTCGGACATCTTAAGGGCATCACAGAAGCGCATTAAACATGCATCTTGGATAGAAAGAAGCCCTTTGGATGCATTTAATTACACATTTTGCACAATTTTTCAAAATTCCTGTTTTCTTGGTTTACGTTCAAGCGTATTAAAATCGCAAATTCGACTGCACGATGCGCTTAAAAAGAACTTTTGCTTTTTAGATGTAATTACTTCAGGGAAACTTGAGAATCCTAACTACGTTCAAAACTGTACTTCTTAGGAGTATGTAGTGATATATCAGTTTTTACAGCGCATTTTCATCGATACGTAGTTCTCAAATCAATCGGAACTCAATTTCCAATTTTTTGGAACACAGTTCAACGTTAATTTGTTCAATAGCGTAATGAATGAATTACATGCATGTAAGAAAAATTGCGTGTAGTAAATACAGTTCGCATCTTCAATTACGATATGAGTAATAAAGAATTATTTCGTTTAGTCGAAAAATGTTGTTACTTTTTATCTTAAATGTTTATTAATAAAAGCAGTGTAAAGCTCTCGATTTGATCAAAAATAATTGTTTCTGCCAGGTATCGAACCTGGGACCTTCCGCGTGTTAGGCGGATGTGATAACCACTACACCACAGAAACCGAGTTGAAAGTTGTATTTCCTATGAAATTGGTTCACAATTCATACCGCTTTATCAATGGTCATAACAGTATACCTACGTAAATAAGTAGGTTAAATCGTAGGATTGATTTCTGTCTGTGTTAAAATTAAGTAGGTATGTACCTCTAAATAAAGTATCACGAAATTAACCTTAATTAAAAAAATATACGTACAATTCCCTGAAGGAGGACAACGTGAGATAGATATGTAACTACCTACAGCGGACTCTCGATGTACCGGCTCTCCTAACACCGGCTATTTCGATGTACCGGTCCATTTAGAAATCCCCGTCAAAATGCCTATGCTTTACTGTATAAAATTGGCCGATATACCGGCTTTCGATTTACCGGCCAGCTCTTTAAACCGGCTGCATAAGTTAGTCCGATGGTGCATGTTACCATATAATTCACTAACTTTATACCGGCCATACTAAATTATTCCAAGACCGAGCTCCATCTAAACGAGTTTTTTAAACAAACTCGCATATTTTCAAACAACTCGATGGGCGCGATTTTATGTCGAAAGACAGAAATGCAATGTACTGAGGTCTAAAGTTGAATAAAGCAAGAGAAAACAAAGTGAACATGAAGATTACTAATAATCTAATGGCTTAAAGCCCGCACAATTATAGCGGTTTCAGGCCGGTGTATCGTATTACGGTTTAAGCCGGTATATCGTATACCGGCCTAACTTTAAACCGGCTATAATAATCACAGTCCCTATAGAACCGGTATTTCGAGAGTCCAATCTAAATAAAGTATCACGAAATTAACCTTAATTAAAAAAATATACGTACAATTCCCTGAAGGAGGACAACGTGAGATAGATATGTAACTACCTATATAATTATATGTTGGCACAACGGTTACCGTAAAACTGCTAATAATAACCCAGGTTATTATTGTAACTATTGACTTTTCTTATTGGCCATCGCTATGCGTAAGTTTAGAATTCACAACGATAAACTAAACAAACAGGGAGGCTACCTTTAGCAACCAGTTCATTTTTGAAGTTTTACGTGTTATAACCATTTACATCCCGTATACTACTATACAGAACACTGTTGCTTGTTGCCCAGTTGTGCATTTCCTGAGCTACATGGGAATGACACGACCCCTGCCATCAGCTCCATTGTCTTTAAACGAAAAACACTCGGTTAGTGTTACAGTTTCCAATATTCTATCTTCGCAGCCCTCTTGAATGGTCAGAATATTTATATTCGAGCCAAAGTAAGTGTCGTTAGGTACAGCTTTATTCACGCAGATAGTGTTGTTGCCAAAACTAGTGGTTGGTTGGGGTTTAAAACAAAATCTTCCATCCACTCCTGTGGTAAGAAACCAATCAGCTATCCCTGTAATGACAACCGACGCGATTCTAAAATTTCTGTAGGGCAATTGAGGCGACAAATCTGAGTCACTGAACACAGTGGGTTGCTCCGCAAACATTGGTTCCGGGAAGAAACTGATACTGTTTGTTTGGATGGTGTAAGGATCTGCAAGCGCCACTAATGATTGAATCTGTAAAAAACGTGCTGAAAGTATATACACAAGTGTATACACAACAATAACAATGCAAAACTTTAAAATCGCTTAATATTGACTGAAATTGGAAAATCAGAGGGTTACGTTAATACTCTGCGTGTCATTAAAGCAGTGATCTTGACCGGATATCAAGGCTAAATTTAATCCTGGTGCCGTTTTGAAGTTTGGAGCAGGATAGGCAAACCATCTGAAATGAAATTAAACATTTTGTAAATAAACTTAGTGGCTCGGTGTTGGTACATAAATAATAATAACAGAAGTTCCAACTCCTTACAATCCATTGATACATAGGCCTTCAAACCCTTCCAGAGCTCCAGAGCTAAGTAAGGCTGATATATCCCTAAGTGTTGTATCAGTATGATGCCCAATTATAACTTTTTCAGTTTTATTGAAATTAGCAGTTGGATATAACACTGCTGATGCTAGCGGTAAACCCTCAGTTGTATAGTGGTTTTCAAATAGAGCCTCTATAGTTTCTATATTATGGAAAACGTAAAGTAAAAGGAGGCCGTACGTTACGAAGGAAAGTGTTTTACGCCACATTTTAAATTATTTTAAACTCACGTACGAATATCGCAGTTTCAATTCAAGCACTACTACGGCCGACGCTTGTAACGTAAATACCAAATATAAAAGGAGCCAAGTTTTAGTAGTCATTATGGTACATTTCAAATAAATATGTAATTATACAGCTGTAATTGCACATTTATTTTCAGTCTGTAGCCTTTCTCAGTATCAAAATCTTATCATTCAAGACGCTGTATAAAGAAAGTTATAATATGTTCAGTTTGTAATTTGTCATCCCTATTTTAATTTCGAAAGAATTGTTGAATGTATAGCAATGCTCTTTAAATTGCACTTTCTTTCTTAACATAGCAAACCACGAGAAATTAATTCCAACATAATAGCAGTAAAGCGATCAATCATTGCGTGTACACTGTGAAAAACTGGTGCATCTAAAACGTCATACGTCTACTCGTTTTTTAATAATCATAAATGCAGTTAGGATGCACCAAAAATGCAGATACAGATACAGCAAGCATCTAAAATGCATCTAACCACATTAAAAGTGCGTCTAAAGAGCATCTCGCATTCCAAGACACGTTTTTAATGCGCTGTTAATGCACCAAAGGCTCATCCTAACTGACACGGGGGTTCATAAATATAAAAATAAGAGTAGGTTTTTGACGTTTCAAATCCATTTTTTTCCTGTTTTAAGATTCTTTAGTTTGTACAGCGTAGTTACTGTTCGACCGTGCTTACATTATGCTATTGGCGAAAATATGTGTGATCACTATAGTAGAGGCAAAATGGTCCTAAAATTAATGTGATTAATAAGTATGAATTAATTGGTTAAAAATCATAATTAAGTATATGATTGTGCATTCAATTTAAAAAATTGGCCATTAAAATGCAAAACTTTGCTGTTTCTGCCAGGTATCGAACCTGGGACCTTCCGCGTGTTAGGCGGATGTGATAACCACTACACCACAGAAACCGAGATGGGAGAAATACCTCGCATAAAATTGGTTCACAATTCCTAATGCTCAATCAGTGGTCATAGTCATAGGTAAGGCGACTGGTTCCCATAAAATACATAAAACGCAAAACTTTTAAAGGTTTGAATACCTTACTATTAGAAAACGGCAAAATGTTTTTGAAGCCTCATTAGTCAAATAAAATGCATAGTTTCTGCATAATGTAGCTAGTTGTGCCTAAAAATGCATAATTGCAAAAATAAATAAATGGAAACTGGAACTAAAAATCTGTTATTTTAAGAAGTTATTTGTTAGTTCTGTCAATATAAAAAACGGTACCTTTTTATTGAAATTACGAAGCTCACAACTTGCGGGATGTTGTAATAAACTAGTTTTATAGTTTTAACAATCAAATTCATATGTTTGACTCTTAAATACTCATAAGAGAAGTTCTTCAATACCTAAAAATTCGCTTACAAAAGCACTTACAGAGAGAAAAACTTTATTAAGTCACTGTTACACAAATGTAATAGCCTCAGGACAAAGCATACGTCACAAAATGTTTTAACCAAACTTATTACAAAATCAAGTTGCATAATATTGCATAATGAAGGCCCGAAATCGCGTAATATTGCATAATCCAAAAGTTCCGAGTCCAAAATTTATTGTTGTTAATTCGTGGAATTTCTGTCACCTTATCATAGGCACATGTGTAGATGTTAAGTTAAACAATAAGTCGTTCTCAGATTAAAAATAAATCATTTACCTCTAAATCAAGAAGGATGAAATTAATTTTAATTTCAAGAAACTCATGGTTGTGTATTGGAGGATAACGGTAGATTACACAGACATTATGGTACAAAGGTGAAGTCATAACTAAAGACTCACTAAATTACTGTACATTATCGTGCAGAAGACTGTTTCTTGTTGCCTGGTTGTGCATTTCCTGAGTTACATGGGGATCTCACGACCCCTGCCATCAGCTCCATTGTCTTTAAACGAAAAACAGTCGGTTAGTGTTACATTTTCCAATATTCTGTCTTCGCAGCCCTCCTGAATGGTCAGAATATTTATATTCGAGCCGAAGTAAGTGGCATTCGGCACAGCCTTATTCACGCAGATAGTGTTGTTGCCAAAACTAGTGGTTGGTTGGGGTTTAAAACAAAATCTTCCATCCACTCCTGTGGTAATAAACCATTCAGCTTCCCCTGTAATAACCACTGAGGCGATTCTGAAGTTTCTGTAGGGCAACTTCGGTGACAATTCGGAATCACTGAAGACAGTGGGTTGCTCCGCAAACATTGGTTCCGGGAAGAAACTGATACTGTTTGTTTGGATGGTAAAAGGATCTCCAAGCGCCACTAGAGATTGTATCTGTCAGGAAAAACGTATTGATAGTATAAACAAGTACACCTACCTAAAACAATGTAACGTCTTAAAATCGCAAGATATTGACTAGTATTTGAAACTGGGATGGTTACGTTAATACTCTGTGTGTCATTAAAACAGTGATTTTGACCGGAAATCAAGGTTAATTTTAATCCAGGCGCAGTTTGAAAGTTTGGGGCAGGATATGCAAACCATCTGTAAAAAAATAGGTACATGTTGTAAACTTTATTGATCCATGTGTACATAATTATTAGCAATTGACATTGCAGCTCCTTACAATCCATTTATGCATAAGCCTTGAAATCCTTCCAGAGTTCCAGAGCTAAGTAATGTAGGTATGCTCTTAAACGCTGTATCATTATGGAGTCCAATCACAACCTTTTCAGGATCGAAATTAGCTGTGGGATATAACTCTGCTGATGCTTGTGGCAAGCTCTCAGATGCATAGTGGTTTGCAAATAGAGCCTCCATAATTTCCAGAAGATTGAAAATGTAAAGAAAAAGGTGGCCATATGTTACAAGGGATAGTTCTGTGTCCCACATTTCAAATAATTTTAAAAATACAATTGTTGGAATTTCAATTCGACAGAGGCTTGTAATGTAAGTATCAAATGTGAATTGAGGAGTCAAGTTTTCTGTGTTCTAATGGTGGCAAATCTCTATTAATTATGTTATGTGTCTAATAAATGTGTAATTACTTATAATGCATTAACTGCACATTTATTTTCAGTTCCTGGTCTATCTCAGTTTCAGAATCATTCAAGAAGCTACCCAATGTTGATTTTCAAATGTGCAATTTGTATTTTGCCATTCATCTTCTATTTTAAAAGTTTACTTGCATGCGTAGTAATGCCTTTTAGATTTCACTTTCTCTCCTATTTTAGAACAAATAGCAATAATTTATTGTCAGCATAATTACAGTAACCGATCAAATATTGTATGTATTCTGTAAAAACTTGTGCAACCAAAATGCCAAAACTTAGTCGTACTTGCTATAATTATAAACGCAGTTAGGCTGCATCCAAAGTTTGTCTAAAATGCATCTAAAGTGCATCTGGCAGCCCAAGATGCACTCTTACTGGCACTGGAGTTCTAAGTATTTACACACGAGTAGGTTTTTGGCACTTCCATTTTTTCCAGCTTTAAGATTCTTTTGTTTTTACAACGTAATTGGTTGTGGCTTTTGACCGTGCTTATAATTATACTTATGACGAAATGTCATGATTATAGTAGACCAAAATGATTGTAAAATGTATACGCAACAAAAAGTGAGAACAAGTTGGAGTTCGTAGTGTAAGATACTCTTTTGAATTCAATATAAAGCTAAATGACTATTAAACTGCAAAACTTTACTGTTTCTGCCAGGTATCGAACCTGGGACCTTCCGCGTGTTAGGCGGATGTGATAACCACTACACCACAGAAACCGAGTTGAGTTACTTGCAAGCGAAAGGTGTAAAAAGAGACCAATCAAGTAATTGTTACAATTACATACTTAACTCCAATATGATAATGATAATACATACACGTGTTAAATATACGTAGGTATGTATATATAACGGAACACCTTGGGTTGACGCTGACAGTAACTTAAACTTGTGCTTCATGCGCTTATCGTGATATTGGCTTTTTTGTAGTTATCTTAGTCACTTAATGCTAGATATAAAAAATAATTAAGCTATTTATTAACAAATATTGGAAAAGATTTACCAACAAAAGCATAGACTTCGACTACGCACACTACCCGAAGGCACCCTTGCCTTATCTGTAACTTAAAGTTGAACAGGTCGAATTATTTGCCGCATGCACCTCATTATGCTTACTTCATTACTTTTCCATTAACTTCTAAGTAAGCTACACCAACAGTCCCACAATCCAGAAGGTAATCAATTAATTTGCAGCTTTTTTATCACCCTTGTTACTTTATTTTTTAGGGAAGGACATCAAAGTTGCTAATAGACAAGTCAGTTAATCTTAACGAGTACAATCGCGGTTAAGCAAATTCTTTCACCACTGCCATTCCAATTATTCCTGAAGCCTCAAACAAAAAATGTGTTTGGAAAAAACAAAACGACCGATAAGACTACAAATGGTCATCATTTAACAAGGGAAAGCACATACAAGCAAAGCCAGGAATGCGTAAAAACACGGTCTGTAATCTCAACAAATGTAAAGTTGCTAGCTTAACGAATCGTGTCGGAAGATACACAGATGTTTAATATGTATCGTACATTCCACAACAAATGTAATGAGGAAATGTTATATTTGTAAGAGTGTAATCGGCTGCAAATAAACGTTCGTAACTTGTCTTATGAAGAAGACCAAGCGCAACGAACATGAATACGGAAATTTCAGATTGTCCTCCTGCCTGAAAACATCTGCTATGTACTTTGAGATGTAAATAGAAAGTCTATGGAATTTTCGAATTTTAATTTGAGAACATTTGAATTATTCAAGACACAGAAGAGATGTAGCGTCCGTGAAGTGTCAAAATAATAAAAATCCAAATTCCTCCAAAAACACTACGGTCTATGTAAAAAATATCTTAAAAGCGAAATGAGCTAAACCCAAATTTAAACCAATGGATTTATCTCATTTTGATTTTAAGGCATTTGGGTTTGGGCCATATTGTTTTTAGATCCATTATATAGCTCATTTTGACTCTTCATCGACGGTATTTACCAATTTTAAAAAGCAGTATGTTTTGCCGTTTTGGAACTAGAATCGATTTCATTCATTTCATAAAGTATTTATAATGCTACATGTCGTAGTTTAAGAAGCAAAGTGGGACATATCCAATTTTGAATAAAGATAAATCCATTAATTCTCTAAAGCAAAGTGGGACTTACCCAACATTTTATGCTTAAATGGATATGGCACAATTTTCTTTTAAGAACTTGTGGTTATGTTCCCCTTTGCTGGTAGCCGATAATGGATACAACCCACTTTGTCTCTTAAAGAAAGATATTATGCAAATTACTTTTTGAAAAGGAGCAAAATTTTTAGACTTTTTTGAATGTAGATCTCATTCCAATACATATAAGGAAATGTAAGTATTAAAAAAGTCAAAAAGATGCAGAGAATTTTTCAAAAAATGTTAAAAATCATTGCTACACATTATTTATTGTTATTGTTGTTTGTATTAATCAAAAGAAGTAAATAGGAGGACGAACTTCTTAGTCCAGTTTTTATAAAATATAAACACAACTCCCAACTTTTAAAATGATAAATTGGTTTACAGTGATAAATACTAAGGATAATGAGGTATTTGCAAAGTAAACGTTTTGTACTCCTTCAAAAAGTCAAAGTAAATAATTTATACTCATTTTTGCTTTCCACTATGCTTATGCAGATACACAATAAATTGCACACATATGCACCCCAAAAATATATGACGAATGATGAAAATTCTGACCTTGAACTTGTTGAGCTCATTCGATGACAACATGTTTTGCTCACTCACCTTTTCACGTGTACTCGCATTTCTTATCCCAAGCATACATAGAATTGATGGATGATCCTATTGCTTCCAAAAACCATTTGCAGCTTTAATTAATTCCATACTGCAGACGCCTTTTTATCCAGCGAATGATTGGAATCCTGACGCCAAACTCAGTGACTACCCTACCTTCTTTGGCTAACTCTGGGATGAATTTCAAAGCGTAATATCTGCATTTTTCTCGACCTAAGTTAGTTTTTAGCATTCTTGTTATCAACTTGTATGCGCTTAATTAATATTTTTAATATTTTTATCGCCAACGTGATCTTGTCGTCAAATAAGATTCACACTCACGTCATACGCATAATATATGAAATGTGTAATATTTTTAAAATACCTAATTATCGTTGGTTTTGAAGCGTAAATTAAATTAAGCTTGATAATATATGCTTTGATTGCAAATTCTTCCCTGCCGGTACGATGTTGACGTCGGTAAACATGGGCTCGTTTCATGTATGGAAATCAAATTAAAATCCTAACAGAAAT
Source organism: Ptenothrix huangshanensis (assembly GCA_036851915.1). Classification (NCBI taxonomy): domain Eukaryota; kingdom Metazoa; phylum Arthropoda; class Collembola; order Symphypleona; family Dicyrtomidae; genus Ptenothrix; species Ptenothrix huangshanensis. The sequence goes on from JAAXYX010000895.1 coordinate 22,134, forward strand.
CATAATCGATGACTATATAAGACCGTAACGTGGTAAGAATTTTGAACTTTTGAATGCTTCTACAAGATTCTATTGTATGTGATTCGATTACTTGCGAATTTACGATGAGATGAGGTAAGATGCCAAACAACTTAATTATTATTCTCAGTATGCAATGCCTTTGCCATGTCTCCTTCAGTTGCTTGCCTTGACTGGTTTTTCTATATAAAAATATACAACTCTGGTTACTCTAGCATTTGGTATTCGTATTTCACTGCTATATTTCATAGCATCATCTAATCGTAAGTGAAGATGATGAACAATCCCTTCGATGTTTCTCCAAGGTGAAATGTTCCTATACACGATAGAATATATTATGCACATGTTAGTTTTCTAACCACTTAGGTATTTTTACTTTTAAGGAAAAATATGAGAAGCTGGAATTGCCTCTTCAGCGACGGTTTCATTATGCCTCTGGTTCTCCATTTAACACAAACAATTTTAGTTGTCATTCAGCTATCGTTCTGTTTCCTTAATTTTAGTTAGCGGATTATTGCATCGCAAAATCAATTTCTGTATTGCAGACGATTATTTGACTGAAAGTTATAATAGCAGTGACTGTGAGTCATGTTTGCTCCGTAGTTAATTTCATTCAATTTCATTGAAATTTTGAATGAAATCATCAAAATTGTGATACGACTGAAGACAACTCGAGTTATTGTTTAAAGTACTGTCGGCTCCTTTTCACAAGGAAGCCTAGTAAACTTCAAAATGTTTAAAGTGCACAAATGTTTCTATATCAAGACTGTCATTAGCGTTTTAATCCTAGCCTTAGTGAGGACAACAACACAAAGTGGTAAGTTAAACAATCATTCTATTTAAGGATGTAAGCCTTTGCTTTGATTAAAATTTTACTACTGTATAAGTACACCGTAAAAACTAGTAGAGTAAAATGGCCAAGAAATCACTCCTTTTTAGTAAAATGTTGAACGTTGTTGTTCCGATGCATCTCAAGTACGCCTAGAGTATGTATGTACATCTACAAAAAATCTAAAGGGCATCTAAAGAGCATCGAAAGTGCATCAAAAGCGAATCTCACAGTTTAGGATGCATTTTTAATGCATTTGTGACGCAATTCAGATGCATTCTAGTTATGTTTAAAATTTTATTCAGTACGAGGATGTTTCAGCGGTTTTGGGGCATTTGTACAGATTTTACAGTGTGCTTGGAAAAAATTAGTTGTATCAAAGTCAAAAATCTCAAAATACATAAAAATGTTGGAAATTTCCAAAAATGAAAAAATGAAGGTTCAAAAAACGTACTAAAGAAAAAAAACGGATCGAGAAAACGTAAAAACAAAAAATAGACGCTTTCAAAAAGTGAAAAATAGAAATTTCGACCGCTTTCAAAAACCGCCTCTCTCTACTTATTTATATTTAAGAAGCTGGATAAAAAAGGTAAAACGGCATTAGGTTAAACAGATTATGTGGATCAATTAATTTGAAATGCCTGTTTTTTAAACAGGAGTTGACTCTGCAAAAGTACAGATAACATGGACCGAGGACGTGAAAAACTTATCGCGTGTTTACTCTGATGACCACATAGCTATTTATTACGACCATGACATTGAAGAAGCCTCCAATCCAATTACTTGGCCCTTCCGTCGGCTTTCCGAAGCATGGAACTACTTAAAAGAAACCTACGGTCCTTTCGGCCCACATTCCATTCTCTACATTGCTCTTCGCAATGAAGCCATTGGTAAATGCCGAAGTTCCAACGAACTCTCCTACGTGGACAAGAAGTTCGATCACTTTCATGCAATTGACTGTGGAATTTATCAAAATAACACCTGGGACCAGGCGACACCGGATGCCCTGGATGAAGTCCTCACAGAAATGGGAAGGATGGCGCTTAAGATTAGTAAAGGTACTGGCAACTGGCCTGCACGTCATGTTTCTGGTTGGTCCATGGCGTCGGTACTCGTACTAGACATTTTTGTGGCTCTTGGACGACCCACCGATGCAAAACGATGGAAGATAGAAAAGACGGAGGAGATGGAAGGTGGAAGACATTGGTTCCGAGATTGGTATCTTCCTATTTATGAGAGACATGGAGGCTCAGTTGTACTCAACAAGTTTTTCGATATTCTGCATTTGAATTGGCCACGAAATGGGGATGACTACAGAGATCAGTTAAACATGGGACATCTGGTCCATTTCTGGAGTGGAGCTGCAAGGGAAGACCTCAAGCCTCTGGCGGAGAAGGCTTTTAATTGGACTGATACTTTGGAGTTTGAATTATATCAAGCTCACACATTTTTTCCTCAAGTAACGTATGGTGATAATTTTAAATTTTCAATGAGGAAAAATGACGGCAATTTACTCTTTAGTTCTAAATACGTTAGTTGTTTGGTAGGAATTCTTCTCGCATTTCTGTCATAAATCCTTTCAGTCAATACATAGTGAGTGTGTGCTCAACTGTAACCTTAGTTTAGGACTCAAAACGAACACGCTTCCGTAGTAAAGTTTATCTTTGAAGCTGAAGTACTTTCACGGGTCTGGCCAAACTCAATACTATTAAATACCGATATTATTGTATTACATAAATTAAGTCAAGTTTTAGATATATTTTGATTCTTCCTTCCTTCCTTCTTCTTTCTCTGATTGAATTCTGAGAACTGTAACAATGTACAAAATGTTATACTACTGCTGAGGCTAATAAAAATATTAATTATTACTTGAAAAAGTGTAGTGGTAATACTACCACTTACTTCAGAATTTATTTTGGAATAATGTTTACATAGTTGCATTGCTCGAAATAGAAGTTTGACAAAACTAAAGAATCTTAAAGCAGGAAAAATGCAGCTCAAACGCCTACAGCGTACTCGTATTTAGCATAGTTACGAACGCAGTTAGAATACATCTTATGGCTGTCAGAGAAACTCATCTTGGACTGTGAGATGATGCTTAGTCACTTTTTATGCTCATGCATTTAAAATGAACTTTAGGTGAACTTGAAATGCATCCTAACTACGTTCAAAGTAATAAATAATACAAATAGGTTTTGGGCGTTTGAGATGCATCCATTCTTACAGTGTACAAAATAAAAATTATCAATCTTAAGATAATTGTGAATGCATCAAAAGACAGCCTCAATATCAAGATGCACTCATGCATCATGAAATGAATAAAGAATTCATCTAGAAATTAAATATGTATGCTTGTTAAATGTGTTCAGGAATATTTTATGTTAGGTTGTTTTTACAGTTTACACTGTGCTTTACAGTGCACACATCAAATTGACAATAGTCACATATAACAGCACATTCATTTATTAGAACATTAATTCTATTGGAGAGTTTATAGAGAGAGAGAGATTGAGAAATTACGTAGAATATTTATTTATACTTCACTGGTACTTCAATTGTACTTGCCACTAAAATAAACAGTTTTGTTATATTTTGCTACCTATGTCTTTATTTTGAATACCTACGTCACTGTAACTTTCGGCTTTTTCACTATCTCAGTTAACTACATCATTCCACTACCTTTACCCATTTTCAAACGATCAAGCACTACCATATTGAACTTTTCCGGGACAAAAAATATGGATTTTGTAATCTCTTGAATTTCTGGCATTCCATTTAACATTGGATCTGGTTTGAGAAAGAAACGCTGACAGATGGCGCTTATAAACAAGAACATATTGTCAAGTGCTAATTGTTTCCCAGGACACTGCCGCTGTCCAATAGAAAATGGGCACAATGCTTCATGCTTTGTAAAGGTGAGTCCATCTGCTGACAGAAATCTTTCGGGACGGAAATTTTCCGGATCTCCCCAAATCTTTGGGTCGTGATGAATACCATAGATATTTAAGAACACTGCGGTTTCTTTCCGAACAAAGTACTGACCTATGTTCGTATCTTCCATTGCTTCATGAGGCAAGCCTATTATAGCGAATGGGTTGAATCGAAGTACTTCCCAAATAAACGATTGTATGTACGGACAACTGAAAAACGACGAACAATTGCAATTACGCAAATACAATTGATAAGTATATGGGGAATCATTAATACAAGCAATTCAAATATTAATGTAATTACTTGGGCCTGTCATCTAGCGACAGTCTGCAATCAGGTCCTACGATTGCATTAATTTCCGAGTAAATTTTCTCCTGCATTGCTGGGTTTCTTATTAGATGAAGTATGCACCAGGTGATCATGCTAGCAGTGGTGTCGCCTCCGGCAAAAAAGTAGTCGCAAGCAATCACCATAATGTTAAGTTCTAAAGTGGGATCAAGTACAAAAAATATGTTAATTCAAAAAGCACAATCAATGGTAATGAAAGTGGTTCCGAGGTAAAAATAAACTGTACCTCCTTCTTTGCCATAAAAGCCTGACTTTGGATCACTTGTCTTTGCGATTTCCTTTAAGTACACTTCCATCAAATCCCTTGGGTTCTCGTTAATGTTCATTTTCTCTTTCTTCGCCTTTAGTACTTTACTCACATAGGAATAAAGATCATTTGACTTTTCCTGAAATTCGAACACCCCTGGAAAAATTGGGAGCCAAGTAGCAATGCGATTTAGTGTCTTCAGTTGAAACTTGAACGCTAGCAGAAATATTTCAGGGTAGCCCATTACTTTTCCCAGTGCCCTGTTGTGTACGAAAATTATATGAATTGTTTTGAAGAATTCATCAAGCTTATGACGTTCCTGTATAAGGTATGAGTATGAGTACCACATTACTTACTCATAAGCATTGCAAGCAAGTTTTACTAGTTGTTGGTTTTGAGCAGAGACTCTTTCACCAGAAAGAATGCCCCAAATAGTGCTAAGTGTATGGATGTAGAATGCCTTATTTGGGGAGAATGGCTTTTCGTTTTTATCACACCAATTTTGAATTAAATCATCGATTTCTGCCCGGATATGCTGCTCCATGGATTTCGTATTGAATCCGAATTCTGTCAGGTGCTGCGTCGAAAATTTTCTCTGTTGTTTCCATTTCTCTCCTTGTGAGAATAGTATACCTGTTCATGAAAAAAAATTATAAACTTTGGCCTTTATTGAACAGGAGGAAGTCAGTCAGATATACGTAATCACTTAGCCACCTTCAACTTTAACAATGATAGTTTTAGAATTCCACTCTGGTAATTACTTTCAGAAGTAATACATAAGCAACGTAAGAAATTATGACTTTTCTATTTCAATTATGTATGATTTCTCGTGAACTTGTTTCTACGGCTACATTTTTGAGGAGTAATATACCTACATGCATTAGTGCATAGAAGCTTGCATAACTCACCATGCGATCCCTTCATATAAGCTGATGTCAAATTTCGGTATTGCCTTCCTGAAAATGCTGATTTGCTAAAAGCCTCTTTTCCCAGTTTAAAGTCACTTATAAATATTACCCTAGAAATTCACAAACAAAAACGACGTTAGATACCTTCATTTCAATGTCTATGTATAATCATTCCATATAATCTTATACATGAACTCTTGCAACCGTGATAACAAATTTGAATTCAGAAATTTTAGAAAGCCCATTACCAGGAAGAATTTTTAGATATTGTGTAAAAATACCTTACCTGACTTTAAAATACCGCGTTTGAACAATGTCATACAACTTCACAAGATTATTCAAAAAGTTTGGGATTCTTCTTCTTCCAGCCGTAAGGAACCAAATGGACTTTGCAATGATGTTATAACCTAAGGTAAGAAACCAGTGCAGTGTAGAGTATTACAGTATTATAGGAGCAGCAATTGAAATGTAAGATTTATTTTTTAATTTTTTGCTTTCAGTTTTTAATGTACCTACTTGGAATTGGTTTCAGTTGTTTTGTACTAGAGCTGTTGTTATTTTTAGTTTTCCTTCCTTTGGAAGTTAGTTTCCATTGGATAAGCAAAAATATGAAGAGTACTGCGGCCAAATACGTAGCAAGCAGCATAATGAATGTTTTCAATTTGTATAAATGGTGTGCTAAATAATAGTGTCCTATTTTTTTCAAAAATAGATACTTTCGTGAGCCTGTTAATAAGATATTATATTGGTCTAGATAAAAAAGTTATTTGGGCAAAACACTATGATTTATCTTTTACAGGTGATTTGTATTTGGTTGGAGCCTTTTTAAGATATGCATCAGAAGCGACAACCCTTAATATCTTAAGGATCTCTTAGTATGTAAGTATTGTGAATAATTGAGCTTATTTATTCTTGGTTTTCTTTCTCCAGTAACATTAACTCTACATTATTTATTTGCGCATGTTCGGAACATTTTACATATTTTATATTATCATACATATTAACAAAAAAATTTACACCGAACAGGAACAGAAGTTAAACTGTGACAATTTTTTATTTTACAAACATGTGAATAATTTCTCACGGCTCTAATAGTGCTTTTAACGACTCGACTGGTACACTCAAGGAGCTTCCGTATTTAAGCGCGTATTTATGGTTGCATGTAAAGATGGCGTAAATATCCGTTTTGCATCGCTTTCAAGAACAAATGGTTTGATTATAATGGTTTTTTTTCTGAAAAAAAGGTTTAGTACCCAATTATAATAAAACTGATTACACAAAGTCACAATTCTTTCAGACATTATAGCTTCCAAGTGACAATACCCGAATTCAACAATGAGAGGAAATGGAAAAAATCGCTTTTCATAAGCTAGTTTATTATTTGAGTTGTATTGTTGCCTTGTAGTTAACAATGAAAAGTTGAGGAAGATACCGAAAAACTATTCGAAGTTTTTCTTGTCACATTGTTAATAGAGAATTGCATATCGCCGGTGAAGAGGCAAGTATCCAATTTTCGTGCGATGCAAAGTGTCGCTCATCCACAAATTCATAGATGCAAAGTGTCGCGTGTAGCACGTTTCAATGTTGGATAAGCGACACATTGCTTCTACGAATTTGTGGATCAGC